>CM057820.1:14327257-14549757 GCA_030067965.1 Latrodectus elegans
GAGATTATGTGGTTCCATTTCATGAAAGAGATTTAATGTCCTAAATATGTATCTCATGGTCTGATAGAGCACTTTTTAAAAAAAATTGCCAGAGGCAGACAAATTTAGAAGTTTGACCTTTCCCGTATTAAATTGTGCGTAATAAAACCGGATATTTGGAAATGAATCAATTTCTAGTGTTGAAGAACAGGAGTGATATAGAAATATTCATACAAAATTTCTTATTTTTCAACATTTAAAAATAAATTATATCATAAACCGCATATTACATGGGCTATTTAATTTTTTTATAACTTGTTGTATTATTAAATAGAATTATGAAAGGGGTAAAAATCTTAAGGTTTTCTTTAGAAGCAAATTATTTTGCAGTTTTAGGAGTGATTTAAGTAGGAATTAAAAACTTATTTACTCATAAAATATATTTCACCCAATTCAAAAAAAAAGCCCTGAAAAATTAATGTAATTATTTTTTTTATTAGATCTTAATTATATTGCTAATTTTTTTATCGGTTGTTCATTCGTAAAATACTTCTGGCAGAATTAAATGAAAATTTTTCCGAAATTAATATTTTTAAAAGAGAAATTACTGAAACAACTTTTTCTTAAATACTCGCAGAGCTCAGCACTACTTTTTTTTTTAATTTTTATTAATTCACTTTGAGAAATCTTTTGGATTTGGATGTGAAATTATGGGATTAAATGCGAATATTTCTAAAAGTTCATTTTCCTGAATAGTTTATTATGGTGTTCGCTGTCGTTATGAGAAGGCAGAAAGTTTGAACCCCGACACAACCGAATGTCCATAATATATTTATAAATTGACTTCATTTGTGATCTACAATCTTACCCCTAAAAAAATATATTTCTTCCTTCTTTATATATTATCATCCAACAAACTATGTTTTAACTTCAACTCAGGAATAAGAATTTTTCATGCAATCAAAAAATTTAGAATGATAAAGAGTTTAAATTCAATATTTAAGTAAAAAATTAATTAAGGAAGGAAGCAGTTAATTATATTAGCAAAATGAAATCCATGTTCTCAATTTCCATTTTTATACAGTTAAATTTTATAAGAATCTTCCAAAGTAAATGGAAAAGCCATACTTTTACTGCACATTTATAGATTTAATTATTCATATTATTAACAATGAAAAGCACTCAAAAATGATTTTAAATTATTCTCTATGACATACTAAAGTTTTTCTTATGGGTTGATTTTCGAAAATCACAAAAAGGTTATTTTAAAGTTATTGTAAAAAAATTATTCAGCTTATAATATTTTTAGTTTTTGCACTTTTAGTAAAAAATAAAGATTAATTTCTCTTACGATAATAAGGATGAAAAATATTAAAGTATATATATATATATATATATATATATATATATATATATATATATATATATATATATATATATTATCCGTTTATAACAGAAAGTCTTACTAACATTGAATAATCCCAGCAAACAGAAGCCTGTTGGCATCCTGATGGGCCAATATTGGCAGTGTTGGATAAGAGTCGGCATTGGCATGAAGAATTTTTAACGATATCGGTTCCGTATCGGCAAGCGACATTAAAAATGTGTTCTTTACTAGTGTTAAAAGCAAGTATCGGTCCTTATATATATCTAACTCTCGGCAAATTGTGAATGTCGTCTGCCGATACAGGTCTGATACAGGCATTCCGATTCTGGGCCGAATATTTTATGCGATATCGGTCCTGTTGAAAAATTATTAAAGACCGTGGCACCGTTAAATTTACTGCGAATTCATGATCATCATTGTCAGAAAAGCTACAGTAGTAACAAATCAGAGCTCAAAAAATCATATATAATTTAAAATCAAGAGTAATTATTTTTAATTTTTTTTAAATTGATAACTTCTGAAAATTCCTCTATTTTAAACACAGCATTAATTAAATAACAAGAAAATATCTCTGGATGCTGACAATTCTAAAATGGTCTTTATCTGAATCGCAATAAAATGGTGTTTAATTATCCAAAATTGGATAGAAAATATGCAATTAATTTTTCCTGTATTACGTTTAAGATTTTTTCTTTGAAAGCTGTATATTTATTTGAAACTTTCATGCCGTTTACATAAAGCAATTTAATATTAAAAATAAATAAGCTCTCCCTCTAAGTATATTAATATTTTAATTACGTTATGATAAAAAATTTTAAAAGCGATTGCTTGGAATAAAAATAAATATTTTTAATAAATTTGATTTTAATTTTTATTTTTATTATGAAGCCTTTGAATTTTTTGACGAATCTGTATGTCATTTTAGTGGCAGTTGCGAAGTTTATATGCTCATAGTAAAGAATCATTATATATACGCGGTGGCTTTTTAGGAAAAACGCCATTCTCTTGACCAACAGGTACCTGACCCGACCGTAGATTCATTGGCTTCATTAATGGAGACTGTGGCTTCTTTCAATATAGGTGTAATTTCATTGTTCTTTCACTTTTGTGGTGAGTTGCTCCTCCGACACTGTCAATTAGTAGTGTTCAAAATTGTGACGCGACTGGCTGTCTTCAGCGACGTTTTAAAAGGAGCAATAGATAGCCATAATTGTAGCGTAAAAAAGTTGAAAATCCAAGAATCTTCTCTAATGAAAAGTTTCATTTTTAATTTACTTAATAAAATCATTAAACGTTTCCCAGCTTTATTAAAGTGAATAACAGTTACATTGAGCACCAAACATTACCTTTTGTAATTCAACAAATTGTTTCTTTGGAAAAGTTATCTCCTAACAAACCATTGTATTTATGAAACACTTTCTAAATAAACGATGAAACAATATAAATAGGAAACAACAAGAACATGTAAACGAAATTTGAATATTATTATGTTATTTTCAGATTGAAATGGAAATATATGTATCACGCTAAGCATTTCATAATATCAGTAAAATGATACCAATAAATAATTTTTCAAAAAATTATTCTCGTTTGAAAAATGCATTTGCGAATTTCAAATTCTAAAGCTTTATTATGTAAAGGGAATATTTATATGAAAAATGAGAAGGACTGAATGATATTTTAACAATCAATAGGATGGTATTATTATAAATCTTTTCGTTTCTGTAAATAATAATTCTGATTATTTTTAATCTTTACTGAATAGAATTCCATTTTATTCAAAATAATATACGAAAACAGAAATATTTCTTTTATTATTTTGATTAATTAAATATATAAGCCATAAATCTATAATCCATTAATATATTACTATATATATTGTCAAAATGAATAGCAAATAGTACTCCGTAAAATTGAACCATCTTTGTTAAGAAGTAGGGCGTGCCATAGGAATACCATCACACGATTCCAGAAGGTTATATATATTTTGACAATACAGTTACAATTACATTTTCTAATCAAGTCTGCTAAGTAATTTACAAATAAGTTAAGTTAAACTATGTGAAGATCAAACACTTAGCGGACGGGAGCCCTCGAGTTCGTTAAGTGGTAAGACACTTGAGAAATAGGGGAAGCTTGTCGAAAAAGAGAGAGACAGTACGGGTATGCCACGACGAGTGGTAGCGGAAGTACCGCTTCCAGGCGATGAAAATTTCGAATGTAAAATTAATCAACTAAAGTTATGTCTTTGTCTATAAATTAGTGTTATGTGTGTTAATGTAAATAAATATATCTTAAAAATCGGATCTTTTGTTATCAATGAGCGATCTTGGAAACAACAGGGGAAACCAATCACATTGGCGCAGTCGACAGGATGTATTCCGGATTAATACAAAATGATAAGATCCTAATGATGGAAAAATACCTACAAAATCGTGAGTCTGTATATTTTGATTGCTTCTCCTTCCATTAAGAGCCAATATATGTTTTAATTATGTATGATTTAAAGGAAATTTTGTTTTAGAATTTTCGTAAATTTCTTTGTAGGGTTTTGTTTAAGAAGTAAATGTAATAAATGAAAAAAAAATGTTTAAATATTCAAAATATCAAGATAAAAACAAATATGTATAATGTTTAATTTAATTGAGAAAATGTTTAAAAGTTCGATATTGGTTCGAAATAATATTGGTTATTGACATTTGTTCATTAATATTCAGAAAAGTTTTCTCTAACTTTGGTGATATTACTAAAAAAAAAAAAAAAAAATATATATGTATATATATATAATTTTGATTTATTAGAAAAAAATATTTTGGAATAATCTGTTTATTAAAACAAATTTATGTCGAATAATAATGTTGTTTACTAATTGTCAATTTCTTGAGTTATGTGCATTAATTTAAAAGATACTGTATTATTGAATAGTAAATTGTTGAAACGTATGTTTGGTGTAATGGAGTTAATGTGATATAGTAGGATATAAATGTTTTTGCTTTGAATTTTCATTATCATTTTGTTGTTCATTATGTAAATGATAAAGTTTATGGAATAAACTATTTCAAGAAAGTTTAAATGCTTTTTACTGAGTATTGTTTTGCATTATTAAAAATTGCATTTTCACAGGGTTATTCAATGTTATTAGGTATATTTATTATTTACTATGATTGTATTTAGTATTTATGTAAAGTAACTAAGTTTAGATTTTAAATTTTGTATCAAAACCAAGATTGGGAAGCATTTATGAGAGGAAATTTTGAATTATTTTATATTTTGAGAGTAATTGTGCTTGCAATGAATAATAGTTTTTGGTTGTTTCGGTAACTCTGATTCATATTATTTTAAGGTAAAATTACATATATTAATAATGATAAAGATATAAATGCATGTTACTAAAAATTATTTTAGCCTTTTATTGATTTAAGTGGTTATATGTTCAATGATCTTCTGTGATAAAGATTTATTTAAATTGAAATACCTAAACTGGGAGTATGATTCGTATATGTATATTTTTAGCTTGTTTTGAATTGTTTTCATTCATTAATGGGTATTATGTAATTGAAGTTTTATACATATTATAGTATATTATCATTATTGTATTAAGTATATTACAGTGTGTTGAAATGAAAGTGAAACTATAAAATTTAAAAATTTATTATTAGAATAAATTTCTTAAATTTTTTTTTAGTACATTAAGTAAACGAAAGTGTTTATAGATTAAACAAATGAAAGGTGATTTGTGTGATTTAAATGTTTTGCTTTGAATAGTTGGTACTTAAGTTTGGTAATTTGCGATAACATTAGTTGTTAAAATGGCCTTTGCATTCTTGGTAAAGCTCGAAAGGAGGATCTGTTAATATTGGCTAGTGAGTTGGGAGAACAGATTCCTCCGGACGCGAATTATAGATTTAAAAATTTGATTACACAATCTAAACATTTTGAAGAATCATTTGTTCGAGAATTAATAAATACAATAATTTCCGATCGGATAGAAAGAGAAAAGCCAAAGCAGAACAAAGAGAACGTGAGCATGAAATTAAAATGCGTGAATTAGAAATAAAAGAAAGGGGAATATGAGGGCAACTCATTAAGCACAAAGTAGAATATGGGCGAGATAAATTAGGAAACACATTTCTAGGTTATTTAAATATAATGAAAGGGGTAATTTTAGATCCCCCAGAACAAGCAGAAGAAGAATGGCCTTTCTTTTCCATCATGCAGAAAGGATGTTCAAGCTTTATGAAGTACCTGAACAGTACGAAGGGAAAATTATTTTACAGTGTTTAAAGGGTCGTGCTAAAAGGTATTAATGCTATGTTGTCGGAAGAAGATTTAGATCAGTATGACAAAAATCAAAATTTCATTTTAAGGGAATATAGAATAACTCCGTTACAACACAAAAAGAATTTTGATTCTTGTTATAAATTACACAATGAAAGTTATGCTCAGTATGCGTCCCGAGTGGAAGCTGCATTAGAACTGTATTTAAAATCAAGAGATGTAGAAACATTTGTTAAACTTAAAGAGCTTATTGTAGCTGACAAAATAAAAGAGAGTTTGCCTACTCATGTAAGATCTCAAATATTTCTGAAAGAGACTGAAAATTGGCTTCCAGTCCCTGAATTGGTGAGAAATTGATAATTTCTAGTTTCGATGCCAAAAAAGTTTTAAAATAATTCCCACAATTATACTAAATTTATTCCCGGCCACATGGAACAAAACAGAACGAAACTGTAAGAAACATTTTCCAGGTGAACTTAGAAATAAAAACTTTGTGGAAAAAGAAAGAATATTATAATTATCAAAAGAACCCAAATCCACGACCACAGAATCGTTTAGGAAATAATACCGCAAGTTGCGCTCCAGATAGAAAGGTATTGAAGTGTTACAAATGTCAGGAAGAGGGACATTTGAAGAAATTCTGCCCGCAAATGAATACGGTAACTCAAGTTTCTAATATAAGTGAAACTGAGGTAAGCAAAAAGGGTTAAATGAACTTTGCATTAAAATGGGTAATGCAAGTTTCGATTAGGAAAATTCAATCAGTGAGAAGGATGGTGAGCTTTGCGAGTTGATTTAAATATAGGAGATAATAAGTTTCAAGGAATCATTGATAGTGGTGCGGAAATTACAGTACTGCGGAAGTCAGTGGTACCAGAAAGAAATGTTGCAGTCAAGTGGGAAAATTTACTTGAGGCCTGCAATTGGATCTCCGGTTGAAGGAAAACTTGTTTCTATTCCACTAAGTCTTTGGTCAGCAGATGATGATATCAGGCCGTATATCATGGTGCATGCTGCGGTTGTGGAAGGATTGCATGAGCAAGCTTTGATCACTCCAGAGTTTTTAGTTTGTTGGAAGAACAAAGAAGAAAATATCTTGGAGAGGAAATAAAAATATCCTGGAAAGGAATAGTTTGAGTACTTTCAATGTGGAGGGAAGGAAAAATAGAAGCTCACCAGGCAATAGAAGCAAATCAAGGAACATTTGATTTAGAAAATTCTGAAGTAGAGGTTTCAACTACTCCAGTGGAAAGTAACTTGGCAAATAAAGAAATAACCGCTATTAAGGATGAAGAAAAATAGTACTCCAATTTCGCAAGCAAAGATATTTAGAAAAGAACAGTTGTCCGGTGCTACATTAAATCGGTGTTTTGAAGATGCCAGACAGCGTAAGAATAATTACTGGTTGGAATCAGATTTATTGTACCACACAGGCAATGTGGCAGGACAGAAGTATGTACAGCTTGTAGTTCCTGAGTGCAGGAGAATAGAAGTTTTAAAATTGGCTCACGAAATACCAACAGGAGGACATCTTGCTTCTAGGAAAACAAAGGAAAGAGTTACAATGTCTTTTTGGTGGGAAGGTCTGCCAAGGGATGTAAAACGCTGGTGTGAATCTTGCCACGATTGTCAATTGCGGAGGAAAACCAAACTGAAAGACAGAGGGACCTATAGAAGCTGCTGGTAGACCAGAACTTCCCTTCCAAGTAGTCAATGCTGACATTTTAGGGCCTATTGAACCTAAATCTTCAAGGGGACATCAGTATGTGTTGTGTGTTATGGATCAGCACAGTCGGTGGCCAGAGCAATTCCGATTAAAACTTTGACGGCAAAAGCGACATGCGATGCCTTTATGGAAATTTTTATGAGGACTGGCATTCCTCGAATCATTGCTATGGACAATGGAACAAATTTTGCTGCAAAGTTAACGCAAGAATTTCTTAAAAGATTAGGGACTGTACCAAAATTCTCTACACCAGGTTACCCACAGAGTAACGGATTAATAGAAAGATGGATTGGCACAATGAAATCAATGTTGCATCATGCCATAAGGTCGCAAGGTAGAGGATGGGACAAACAGTTGCCTTTTCTCTTGTGGGCATATCGTGAAGTGCCAAACGCTACTACTGAGGTCTCACCCTACCTACTCGTTCATGGACGCCCCCAGTTGGACCTTTAGCTATTTTAAAAATCTACATGGGAAGATGAAGTTGTTTTACCTCAAGGTATTGGGTGAATCAATCACTGATTATCTTCAGAAGGTTAGAAATAGGTTACAGGAAGCTGTGGAATACGCCGATGAACATACTAAAAATCAACAGGAGAAATATGTACATTATCATAATTTAAGATCCAAAGAAAAAGAATTATCTATTGGAGATGAAGTTATTGTGCTGATTCCAGACTCTACAAAACAAACTTTGTTCTAGGTGGAAAGGTCAGGGAAATTGTAGAGCAAAAATCACCACATTCTTATGCAGTTAAGCTACCGGATGGAAGCATCCGTCATTTGCATCAAAATAAGCTAAGGAAATATATCCAACCGATGAATATGGTGGGCATAATATATGAAGCTGATGAAGATTTTGGAGAAGTTCAACCTGTACCTTTAGGAGGCCTTGGAGAAATAAAGGACAGTTGGAAACAGCTAGAAGAAAGACCGAATTTTCAAATCTATCTCCGAAGCAAAAGACTCAGCTTTTAACAATTCTTAAGGACTACAAAGTCGTATTCAATGGTGAATTGAAACGAGCTAAGGTACCACCTCATAAAAATAACATTAAAACCTGGAATCGAAAGGAAACAGCCTCACATATACCGCATACCAGAATCACTAAAACCTCGGGTGGAAAATCAAATAAAGAACTATTAAACAAAGTTTGATAGAACCATCTTCCGCAGAGATTGTTTATCCTCTTGTATGTGTCGCAAAAGAAAAGATGGAACGATTCGACTATGTGTCGATTATCGGGGACTGAATTCTGAGTCTAAAATAAGCTCCATTTCCAATGCAAAATTCAGAAGAATTACGATTCAAAGCTGGTGCGGCAAATTATCTATCAACTCTAGATATCCTTATAAGGTTATTGGGAAATTCCATTGGATCAAGATAGTCGAGAACTAACAAGTTTCGTTTCACCTAAAGGACAGTATCAGTGGAAAGTAATGCCATTTGGACTTGCAGGTGCTCCAGCTACTTTTCAGCAAATTATGAATCAGATTCTAAGGCCTCATAATGATTTTGTTGAAAGTTTCCTGGATGATATCATAGTTTATTCATCTAGTTGGGAAGAACATTTGAACCATCTAAGAACAGTTTTGAAACATTAAAACAGTGTAATTTTACCGCAAATTTAGAAATGTACCTTTGCTCGATCGAAGGTAAAATACTTAGGTCATGTAGTTGGATCAGAGAGCATGGGCCCGATCCGGATAAAATTACAGCTATCAAAAACTTAAAATCGCCAAGAACGAAGAAAGCCTTAAGATCGATTTTAGGACTGTTTAACTATTATAGGGAATATGTACCTCATTATGCGAATATTGCTAAGCCATTAACAGACCTGACCAGAAAATCTATCCCAAATGATATTCCTTGGTCTGAAGAGACAGAAAAGGCCTTCATCTCATTGAAAGATAGTTTGTGTACTGTCCTTCATTGTCAACCCCTGATTTAAATAAACAATTTGAACTGCACACAGATGCTTCGGTTACTGGCATTGGAGCATGCTTAATGCAGAGAGATACAGATGGAAATCTAAGCCTATAACCTTCGCCAGTCAGAAATTAACTCCAGCGCAGACCAAATGGAGTACCATCGAGAGAGAAGCGTATGCTCTGATATGGGCACTTGGTAAGTTTGAAGCATGGACTTACGGAACTTCCATAAATTTGTTCACAGATCACAATCCTCTGAAATATCTTGGAAAGCATTCCGAAGAATGCCAGATTACAGAGATAGTCATTGGCTCTTTCTCGCTATCAGGTCAAAATAGCTCATAAGCCCGGTAGTAATAATGTTATCGCAGATGCCTTATCAAGGGTTTATGAGGATGATTAGTATTTTTCTTTTATAATGAATCTTGTAAGAAAAAAAAAAAAAAAAAAAAAAAAAGAAATAATTTCTGATATATCATAATATTCATATTTAACTTTATATAATATAATGTAGTTATTTCTATTTGTTATGGGTCGTTAATTTTCATAAGGTTTGTGTGTGAATAATATTTGCACATAATTGTTTTTTGTGTTGATATTGATTCTTATTTTCTTACTTTATAATATTGTGTTGTAATAAATATAATGAATATAGCAGTAGTATAGGATATTTTCCTTTAAAGAGAATATGAAACAAAAGTGTAAGCTGAGCATGTCAGCACCTAGGTTAAACACTAAGTTAAATTTAAAATGTTGGTATTATTTGGCTCTTGATGGAATGGTGATAAAAGGTAAAAGGAACTTTCTAGAATTCTTCGTAGTTTCCATTTGCGGGACAAGGTCCAGCAATGAAAACTGGAGGGAAGGTGTGAAGATCAAACACTTAGCGGACGGAGCCCTCGAGTTCGTTAAGTGGTAAGACACTGAGAAATAGGGGAAGCTTGTCGAAAAGAGAAGACAGTACGGGTATACGACGAGTGGTAGCGGAAGTACCGCTTCCAGGCGATGAAAATTTCGAATGTAAAATTAATCAACTAAAGTTATGTCTTTGTCTATAAATTAGTGTTATGTGTGTTAATGTAAATAAATATATCTTAAAAATCGGATCTTTTGTTATCAATGAGCGATCTTGGAAACAACAGGGGAAACCAATCACAAACTAAATTTAGTTTTTCCTTATCTCTAGGTTGGCACGCATGGTTGGTTATTTGCGGTGATGCATGGCATGGCCACCGTAAGCATATGAAAAACATGGTTACGTTACTTTAGTAGCATAAATCTTTATTTTTATTTTAAAAAACTGATAATTACATAAAATAAAGGTAATCAAACGCAATTGCTGAGTTCAGAATTAAATATTTACTTTTTGTGTTAAAGCAAATGATAATTTTAATATATTATCATTTTTTTAATTAATGTAAAATGAATAATAGCTATGTATTAAAGAAAAAAAGATAGTCAATAAATTAACGTTTACAAATTCAGCTTAATAATTAAATATACATTTTTAATAATTTTCTGAATTGTTTTTTAATTGGATGAAAAATTGCAATATTTTGTGTTCGTCTGGCAATACTGAATATAATAGTTGGAAACCAAACGATTATAATTCATTTTATTTAGAATTATTTGCGATTTAGAAGTCTGTATAATGTACTTCCGGATTTCTATTTGGATATTTTGGCACTATAAAATATCATTATTCTATTTAAAATAGATAACACAAATATGTGAGTATACTTTTTTTAAATGTTCAGTAATATATTTTTATTTTTTATATACAAATTCATTGAAGGAAATTTATATTAAAATTAAATTTGGTTACTTTTTTTATTGAAAAAAAAATATTTTTAGTTTTTGGTAATCCTCTTTTGTATAATTTTTCAAGTAGCCTACCTATTCCTCAAATCTATCAAGATAATTTGTAATTTAATTTTCTATCATAATATGAAATATCCATTTCATTCACTCTTTAAATAAAAAGTTTATTTATTCTATTCTATTGTAATTTAAAAATGTCTCAGTAAATTTATACAGTTCTAAGCAATTTATAAGATTTAACCAAGTTTCGAATTTTCTAGAAGAATATTTGAAATTTAAATATATAATGTTAACAAATTTAAGATTTATATATAAATATTTAAAATTTCTTACTTTATTTCTGAAATAATTGTAGGTTATATTAAAATATGAAATAAATTAACATTATTAAAAGAGGGTAAAAATTATGCATCCTCCTCATCTTTTCTTAGGTTAGTTTTAGAAAAAGTTGAAAAAAAATCCTGTAATATCTTTATACTTTGCTATTTAAAAATATTTTAAACTTTGCTATTAATTGATTTTATACTTTGCTATTTTAAAAATTTGTGTTGTAATTTATATACTTTGTGTAAGAAATAGACACATTTTCTGACGCAAAAGCCAAAGAAAATACTAGTTGAGATTTCTTTATCTTCCTTCTTATTTAAATATATTTTTATTATTTTTCAGCTTTCCCCTAATTTTAATTTTAAGCTTGGAAAATTATGTTTTGAAAATATTCCCTGACAATTATATATAGAAAAATATTGGATCTCATTGCTTGCAATCAGTTATTATTTTTAAGAAAATTATCTCAAAAAAAAAATTGATACTATATCTGTTTTCTATAACGTCTGGCATATTTTTGGCATATTTTTTGCTTAGAGTAATTTTATTACCTAATAGATTTCACCAAAAATATTTTAATATTGAAAGAATTATTTGTAAGCAAATCATAAAAAATTATAATTATTAAACTGATGAATAATATAAAGTTATGAGACCTTAAAGTAAATAATATTAAGTCATATTAAAATCAGAAGAAATAATGTACGCTTTTTAACAGATTTGAGACAAAAAATTATCGAAACAAATTTATCAATTATTATTAAGTATGGTGAAGGGAGCTGACATAAGTAAATAGAAATATGGCATTTTTCAGCTATATTGACTTGCATGAAAATAGCAAAAATACACTTTATTGTTCTTATTAAACAAAATTTGCTATATATATATATATATATATATATATATATATATATATATATATATATATATATATACATATATACATATATATATATTATTTTTTATATTGTTTCTTCATTCTTCAATTCCAATTATTTATTAATTATGTTTTTCATTTTAATCCTTTTTCCTTGTCCTCATCATTATATCATACAGTTAAGTTAGTTGCTAAAGTCTTTTTTAGACAAGAATCAGAAAATTTGTCCTCGCCAAAAAAGGTAACGTATTTAAAAGATCTTAGATGATCAAGACAAGGAAATTAATTAGTTTATATTAAAAAGATTTTGCAAGCTATAAAACAATGTTGTCGCTGCTTTTTATAGTTATTTGTGTAATTTGAATTTAAGATATTGTCATGAATATTATTATTTGAATAGTTTAAATTAACATTTACTTTAGGCGTCCGTATGCAGTGGTATCTTTACCATAGGAAGATACTTTGTTTGTCGTCCCAAGTAGTTGGATAGCTGAAAAATCCCCGGGTTCTGATTTGTTCATTTGCCGTTGGCCAATGGGCCATGCTACTTGGTTATCAAGATAAATGATAATTCTTGAAATTAAATGGAAACGTATCAGTGCACGAATTCTGCATTATTCAAGTAGATTCCTTCTTCATTAATGTTCTCTTTAATAAAAACTGCAGGTTATAAATTAACAAATTTTTCTTTGATTTGTTTATTCATTTTATAACTCATAAAAATTATTATATTCTTCCAATATTTGACTCATTCATTTTACTATTAAAATATGAATACTGATTATTATTGGTCAGATGTAAGTTTATGAAACGTAATGTAAAATGAAGTTTAAAATATTGTGCTATTCAAAATAAAAAAAATATCTTAATTAAATAACAATGAAATTATTTTTAAAGTAAATTTCTGACACTACTTTTATCTGTTTTCCATATTGGAAAAATATAGCATACTGTTAAGTTTTGCATGTTTGTAATATAGTAGCAATATGTAACTGCTAATTTTTTTCACTTCCATTTTATTCCTTATATAGGAACGTATGAATCTGCTAACAAATCTTTATAGAAATACAAATTCACTTATGAATTTGAATTACTCTCATCAGAAAATGAAGCAGCAATGTTATCAAAACAAAATTAATCAAAAATCCTGTATCCTCACAAGTAACCAAAGGATACGTCAAATCAGACATAATTGTTGAGGATTTTCAACAAGATATGTAGGATAGAGATAATTTTTCACAAAATATATTATGAACTTTTTCATTTCACATATTTGAAACAACTTTAAACACATGATGATAATAATTTGCTGATAAAGCTTTTAATTAGTTCCTTCACTTTTAAGACAAACAAGTAATTTTAATTCATAAAATAATTTTACCATTGTTAGCATACATTTTTACTTATATATTCTATTTTTATGAGAGAAAAAAATTAAATTTTTAATCGAAAGGTAAATAAAAATTTAATAAGAAGCTTTCTTAATTAGAAGTTATTTTTTTCAAACAGTTAACAATTTAATAAATTTATTAATTTAAATGATTAAAAACTTTAAAATCATAACTAAGAAATCAAACCATGTCTTTTCAAATTAAAGGATGCTTTATACGTTTAATAAAAATTGTATGTATTAATTTTATATTATTCGAATATATTTTTTTTAGTAAATGTCGATTGCCTTTTAAAGAATTCGGGTGTGATCTCAGGTGTGATTTAGTCACCTGACAGTGGATCAAAATTATAAACTGTTTGGTGATGACGAGTATTCCAAATCCGTTAACCTTAAGATACAGTCTAAGGCTCGCTTGCACTGCTACGTGTGTGTGTGTGTGTGTGTGTGCGTGCGTGCGTGCGTGCGTGCGTGCGTGCGTGCGTGCGTGCGTGTGTGTGTGTGTGTGTGTGTGTGTGTGTGTGTGTGTGTGTGTGTGTGTGTGTGTGTGTGTGTGTGTGTGTGTGTGTGTGTGTGTGTGTGTGTGTGTGTGTGTTGAAAGGAAAATCTTACTGATTATGGAATAAACATGGCTAATGTATTTTGTTCAACAATAGAATTGAATCTGTAATCTTGAAGTTGCAAAACCTACCACAACGCCACCATGAGGCAATTATGAGAGTAATTTATAATTTTAAGGATGATCTGAACATAAAACCAGCGCGTAACGTATACATTTGTTGAAAATTTATTATTTTATAGTTGGTATATTCACGAATCACACAATTGAGGAAACCAGGAAAACTCTTCAGACTAATTCAGGAGTTCGGTGAAAAATATTTTAAACAAGGAAAAAATTGAATTTAAATTTATATGTTTGGAGAGCCAAGTGCAATATACCCGTTTTGAATGCCAACTGTATAGATGTAACAAAAAATAATTTATTTGCATTCAGATGTTACTTTATACTTGTAATGAATGTGACTTTTTAGACCTGAATTTTGAAAGTCTATTATACAATAATGAATACATAAAGTGGAAGATTTATATTTGTGTTACAGTGTTTTGAAATAGTAACCATAAATAAATTTCAAATAATGTATTTCTTTTTCGATTTGTTTATAATAATTAGTTTTTTCATTCTTATCTCGATTTATGGCATTAAGGAAGTCATTGTATATATATGTAAAAAATTGGTGTTTTAGAAATTTTAATTTTCAGTTTCAGTTCGTACCAGCCAATGGCACAAAGAAATTTCTGTGACCTTCGTAGAAAACGTCATCAAAAAATGGTTGCGTTAATCTGCAAATAGAAATGGTGGCCGAAATAAAAGGTATAAAAATGTTAATCAATTATCATAGGATATTGTTCCTGCATTTGTTATAAAATGCATTTTTTGCTCATGTTTGTATTCATTTGTTTAAGAAATTAAATTTATGTTCTCTAATTTAGATGTTTCATTGATATAATTTTCAAGATAGCAAAAATATCAACACAAATGAAATTTAGAAAACAAAATATGGAAAATGTTAAAAAATAAAAAAGTAACACATTTCTAGGTAATTCCATCTAATCCATATAGGGGGGAAAACATGTTCTATTTTGTGAGTACATTTGGTTAATTCAAGTAACAGAAACGAAGAAAAACTAATTGTAAAATTGAACGTAACAAATTAACAATTTTAAAAAAACAATTTTATTTTTTAGTAATTTGGCGCAAGAAAATTATAATGCAGAGTTTTTTCAGAAACCTTATATTATTTTATTTCTGTAAAAAATATTTCAAAATTACTGGGGTTATTAATATATTTCTCCTAAAAATATAAAATTCATTTTTAAAATAAATCTTTATTTAAAAATAATGGGACCACTGTTACGCATTTGCGGGATTCTTTGTGGATACGACTTGTATCAAGTTTAAATCCACAGCCAACGATTGAAGCAATTGCTTTTTGAGGGAAGAGCAATCTTACACCAAAAAAAAAATTGGATAATTATGATGCTAAGTAGGGAAAAAAGAGTATAGAGCAACCATCACAATATGGAAACCCATATTTAGAAATCTCTTCTTCTTTCTCATGAAATGATAACCACACGTAACTATACTATGAGATCAATAAAGATTTTTTAATTCCATATTGTATGCATAGTCTTAATTTTTATGATTAGATGCTGTCTTAAGTACAAAGTAATGTAGCTCATTTCTGCATTTCCTATCTCGCAAATGACTTCTCTTTCAGATATGGAAAAAGCATATGTTTCTTTAGATTTGTACACAAATGATTTTGTACATTGTTCATTAAGTCTTTTATCTGGCTCTACAATATATCTCCCACGTTATATCATACATAGTTTTATATAGAATATCACTGCTATAGTGTTCAAATACTACAGAAGTAGTCTGCTTTTCAATAATGCTTTTATTAACATTTTTAAAGGAATGGCTTAAAACTCCTATTAGAATAACTATATTTCCCAAATGAGCATATTTTATGCCAAAACTGATTCGCCAAATTAACATAAATTTCTCAATTTTTTAAAAAAGTCTAAAATAGTATCCAAATAACAATATGATTTCATAGAATATCTTTCTTTACTTAAGAAAACTTTTAATTACTATAAGCTCCACAAAAAATTATAGTATTTATCTTATATATTTTATGAATAAATTTAAATGTAATCCTTTGATATAGTTCAAATATACTTTCTGAATGAGTTTAAAATGCATTTATTTGTGGTGTAGTGCATAATATTAAAATTATTAATATTTGTTAATAATATGCTGAAGCACAACAAGATGATTATAACAAACATTAATATGAGGTTATATAAGAACATGCATGTGCTGCATGAGTAATCATTTTACCTTTTTAATTGAACCGCCCAATTACTGTGCATTAATTAATATTATGAAGTAAATATGTTCACAAAACTAAAACCTGTTTTCGCAGAAAATATTTAAATATCTTAAATTAATTTTTAACAAAAACTTCTCAAAAAGTAAGCAAAAAACAGATTTTTACTTTAATATATTAGAGGTTTATTGATAATATCCAATAGAATATTGAATCCTGAATTCGATAGTTAATAATGTGTTTGAAGTTTTGAAACAAATAAATTTATATATTGCCATATAAAAAATACTTTTATTCTAAAGTATTATTTTCTTATAATTTAAAATACTGTAGGAAATTTATTTGTTCATTCTAAGAGTTTTTACCTATTCAATTATTTTACCTATCTTGCATTAAGAAATTCCAATTTCGAGTTTAATCTCTTATACGAGAAAATCAAGCAAGTTCCTTTATCCATTATTTGGAATTTACTAAAGAAAAGCTTATGTTAAATTTAATTTAAGTTTACTCTCACCTTTCCAATATTCTACATGGAGTTTGAAAAGTATATTACATTTTTTATTCATAATTTCCATTATCGTTCCCAGATTTTATATACATTCATATCTCATAAAATTATTATCGAAAGAAAATGTTAGTAAGATACAATTCTAACAGTTGGGAAAAGATTTAGCATGCTTAGAAATAATAGATTTAAATCTAGAAAGTTATGAATTTTTAAAATAAGTTGCGGGAATAATTTTTAGTCACTTTGATTTCTTCTAAGATTTACTTGACGCAAATAAACAGTTTCCTTGCAAAAGTGTGTGCATTATATTTTCCAATAATAAAGTTTCAACACAATTTTTTGATTTAAAAAACAACACATAGTTTAACTTTTAAACTGTCAAAAAGTTAACCTCCTAAAAGAATAAATGTTAAGTAATAAAATTTTGAAACAGCCTAAAATTAAATTTAATTTTAAATAATCAGTCGCTGATTTCTTGCAAAAACAATTTAATAGAGCAAAATGTGTTTTCCCATTTATTGATTGAAACCTCCAAATATTTATTAAAGCAAACATTCAGCATGTTTAAAAGCTGTTTTCTTAAAGTATCCTCTAGAGGAATATTTTTTATATTTCCTTTATTAAACATTCAAATTTTTTTTAAAATATTTTTACTACCGAATCATCAGATCTCAAAACATTTTACTTATTTTATGTCTCAAAGAATATTTATAAATGACTACACATTATCTCTGCGTAAACAACATTTTAATTTGAAAAATATTAATTAAATTATTTATATTTTAGCCGCACATAATACTCGTATAAATAACGAAAAATGGGAGCAAATCTATATATATGCATGTATGTATGTATGTATATGTATCACTTATCACAATTCAGCTATGAAATGGATAGTTTGTGCAAGACCAAACACATATTACTGATTTTTCAAAACTTTAATTACTTAATAAATTTTCTAATAATTATAAAAAATTTAACTTTCATTGGATGTTATTCTTACATTTTATAAAGTATTTAAGTAAAAGCATGTGTCAAATTGAAAGTGACTAGCAAATGAAATAAAAAGAGAAAACTTCTTTAATTCCTATTCAAACTCTTAATTTTTTAACTGCAAAAATGAGAATTTAGAAAATATAAATTGATTAATTACCAGCATGTTATACCTTTTCCTCTGTTATGTTATGAATTATTATGAACTTCTGATATTAAATCGACTCTGAAACTTTGAGCAATATGCGTATCGGGAAAATTAAGACTCTTAATTAATGCGTGCCTAATAGGGTGTCTTCACTAGACTCTTATTAAGCACGTTCATCTTCATAAAAGCACAAACTTCACTGCATTGTTATAGATTGTAATATGGTTATTGTGTGAATGTATATAAACTTTTGAAAGCATTTCCGAACAACAAGGGATACATATGTTGCAAAATGACTTAATTAAAAATATTTAGTGAATTTATGTGATTTCAATCCAACAATTAAAATGAAATAGAAATTGTAGTAAACAATTATTATGATGATGATACTAATTAGCATTCATTCCTTATTTCAATCAGGTAGTAGGGGTAAATGCATATAAAAAATGATGAAACGTAGAAAATTTATAAAGAGATAGTGGAAAATTTTGTAAATCAATAATGAATTCAATTTTTGATAAAATCAAGAAATATGTTGCTTTATCACCTTTCTTTATCCAAACTTTCAACTAAGCTTTTTGTATCGCACTTTAATCAAGTATGGTATTTGGTTCAATAGTTTGTTGGGTTCGAACCACACCTTGGAGTTCAGTACTTGAATCCCTCGGTATCCATTTCGAATTATAAGTCTCTAAATAGCATTGGTTTGCAAAAACTGAGTTGAACACCAAACAAACAAAAATCAGTTTTATTACGAGAAATAACTAAACATAAGTTATAAAATAAGATGTATTGAACAAGCAATTATAATTTTTATTCAATACATTATAAATGCATATTTAAATTAATTGTAATCTACAACAGTAATGTGAATAATTTTACTCTCTTTTTGAAATAACAAGCAATAAAACAAAGAATTCTTAGTGGTTTAATAATTTTTAAATTAATCCATTTTTAAATATTGTTGATTTAAATATTTTAGTCCAATATTAAAAATAAAGTAATTATAATTTCATTGAGCTTCCTAAATTTTGTAAAAGAAAAGTAAATTAATTAAACTCTGAAAAAGAATATTGATTTCGCAAAGTAAATCACTCTTAAGTTAAAATGTGAGTGTGGTGAAGAATCGGGTATCCCTAGGTTTGGCGTAAAATTTAGCGATGCATCATGGCAGTAAAATTTAATTTCTGATAACCCTATTTTTCAATAGCTTTTGTGTATACCAGTCATCTTGTACGTCATATCTTTGAAGTCAAAAAATCGCCAAAGAATCAAAGGATACCCGGTGGTAAACTTTTACCTAAAATGTTATACGAGTATAAAAGCAACATATTACGTAAGATTTAATACTGATGCATCTAAAGACATTAAATTTTATTTCCGTACTGGAATTTTTATAAGGAATGATTAGTATGAGTGCTTTGATTTGCTTATGCATTGGTTAAATTTGGATTAAAATAAAATTTGGGTCATACTTTTGTAAGTTTTTGTTAAAAACAATGGAATAATGTTTGAATATACGTGGGATTGATTAAAATATTAACCCACGTTATAAATAATACTAAAACAACATTACATTTAAAATATATAAAACTACTTTTATTAATAAGTACTGAATATTGACATCTGTTAAACTCAAAAGATAATATTTAAACATTTAATATTTGTGTCATTAAACATTAAAACAAATTTAATGATAATGATGCTAAGTTAACTCCAAGCATTTATTCAATGTAAAGTTTTTTCTAAAGTTTTAACTTGAAAAGGAGGAAATCAACCTTTAATTTCACAACGGATAACATCTTTCTATTCCAGTAATTTATTTTTGTGCATACTATTTTGTATAAAATCCTAATTTAATGTAGCTAAATGTTTTACAAAACAAAAATATTTTGTTTCCTATTTTTTTAAAAATATACACCCAAATTTGCTCTTTTGCATCAGTAAAGTTTGACTCATTATACTTAAAATTATAACAATAAATAATTCAAGCACATTTAAGATTTTAGCAATGAATATTTGCATGTATCACACACAATTGAAAAGCACCATTCAATTTATCAATACTATTACAACTTCAACAACAGGGTTCAAGTCATCGTATTTTTAAAACCTTGATATATGAAATAAAAACTTTAACATGATGACAAATAAGCCTAATTATTTCAAATATTATTTTTGCTTGAGAGTAAATGAGAATTTAAAATTACTCAATAAAAATGCATAATTTTTTCAGATCAAAAATGCTTTTATCATATTAAACATTTTAGTAAAATTAATTATATATTGCAATTAGTATGTTTATTTATATGAAAGGTTCTAAAATTATTCAATAAAAGCATTCAAAAATATTGTTCATTAGATATCTTATAATATACATTCTTTAAGGGAAGTTAAAATAAGAAAATCTTGTGGCTAATTAAAAAAATTATATATTAAAGTTATTTTATAAGGGGCTAAATTTCAAAAAGGCAAGTGAAACACGCATGCACCATTAAATGCAAACCAACCATGTGTGTGTGTGTGCTTCATACATTATCTCAATTATTGTATTAATACAACTGAAGAATGTGCTAATCTTCCTATTATCTATTCGATTTTAATAAGAGGTTTTTCCTAAATATATGAAATTTTTTTAATTTAAATATTGTCAAATCTTGGTTTTTTCTTTAGTAGGATCGTTTTATATTCATATAATGCATTTTTAAAGATTTTGTAATTTTTATATATTAAGAGCATATATTCTTCATAAAAACTTAGTACATATGTATATAGAAAGTACATGAGCTCCAATAACTGTGTGGAACATTGACCCTTTTATATATATATATATATATATATATATATATATATATATATATATATATATATATATATATATATATTATATATATATATATATATATATATATATATATATATATATATATATATATATATATATATGTTTTATTAAACAAAACAGTCTTATAAGCGTTTCAATGAATCCTAACAAATATAACACGGTTTATCGCACATCAATATTAAATGTAGGCGATATATTCTTCAAACTTTTCTGTATTTATCATTATAAAATTAGCAGGTATATGAGATATATCCTCCCAAGAGATTTCTTGCAAATCTGACCTTCTTTGTTTTGATATAAATGTGCTTCCAAACCAATGTGCTTGCAACAAACCAATGTGTTGCAAGCACATTGGTTTGTTGTTGCCGGTTTTCATTTTGTTGTTGACAATTTCTGTTTTCGTTGCTTTTCAGACTTTTTTCGTTGCCAAGTTAGATATTTTCTCGTGCTTTACGTCATTTTTTATTCATAATATATTGTTTTTTTACGTGGCAACAGCGTTTGAAAATTTGTTCAACTTTCCAATTCGGTATCATCGGGAAATTTCTCGTTCCAAGAACATGCGTTCAGTTAGTCGACGAAAAAAAATATCAAAGGTTGCCAATAGGGAGGATATAATGAAATTTACAAGGAACACATAGGAAATGATGGTAGAAAATTAAAGAGAGAGATACTCCGAAAGCAAGTTTGTATTAATTTTTAAACACAAAAAGAACTTAAATAGAAATCCTTCACGGGGATTTTTCATTGATAGTAGGCCGCATTCAGAAGTCACAATAGAAAAAAATCTTCTAGGCATACAACTCAACAAACATTCCTGGAACAGCGCAACATCCGCCTCCCATTGTTCAGCAATGATTGGGGGGATATCTTCAAGCCTCTTTTTTTCAGTGGTTTCCTGTCAACACATCATGGTGAGTGCAAATTGGGTTTATTTTTACAATTTAAGAAAATCCACCGTGTTCTCTAAAGATGGATGGGATTCTTTAATAAGACGTGGTCACAATACCATCCATGAGAAATAATACTTTTGGGGGAGAGCAAGTCAAATATTGGGGATCTTTTACTTTGTTCCTGATTACAAACGAGAAAAATTTCTACCTGCTTGTTTCTGCCTAATTTTTAAAACCATACTTGCCTAATTTTTAAAACCATATTGGTCTGAGCTGCTGGAAATATGCTGGTGCAACAAAAAAAGGCTAAAGTTCCCTTGAAGAATAACATCAGTATTTGTTTTTTTAATAAATTCAAATTTCCTCGAAATGCACACACTGGAAATTCTGAACGAAATGATATCAAATTCAGAAAAAAATAATTTTCAGTGTTTCGTACTATTCGATAATCAAGTTGATTGCAGAATTAAACATTTGATTGTCAGATAAATGATGAAATTAATATATTTGCTCACACATGCGCTCCGTTATTATTTTTTTTTCAACATTCCGTGCGTTCAGATTCCTCCTCTAGCTTCAAAGCTCATGGGGAATTGGATTACACTTTAAACTGCAGCAAAAAATAACCGCTGAATTACCAGCAAACCAAACCAATGATTTGTTTGATTTTTCACAGGAAAGTTTAGTGATTGTGCTGTTATATAAACAGAGTAAAAGCTTGAACTATGAGAGTATCCTAATTTTAAACTTCACCTGTTTCAGTAAACTGTTCGCTATTGAATCAGAAAAAATATCATACTATTTCGCCGAATATTTTATTAATCTATCAAATGTATACTTATTTTATAATTAATATTTAAATTGACAGATAAAATAAACTTTGATATTTATATTCCAGATATATATTTATATATATATATATATATATATATATATATATATATATATATATATATATATATATATATGTATTGATTTCTAAAAGAAAATTTAAATTTTTAATTTACAATAAAAATTAAAGGAAATTTTTAGATAAGTTTCCATATATAAATATGATAAATAATTATATTTTATTATAATAGTGTGTAATCTATAAAGAATAACTTCATCCAGTTAAAAGAACCTATTATGTCGCGAAAATGTGAATATAGTATTTTGAAACGAAGCCCTTTATTAAATGTGAACAACGTGAAACTATTGATGCGAAGTGCAAATGCAATGAAATCTACTGATTTTTATTTCAGAATATATTGTGTTCATTCTACAGTTCAGCATCAAAGATTTTTTCCAGAAATCTTTTATGATTCCCTTGCATAAATTGATGCAAACAAAATGGTGCTTATTAAAATTCTACAAAAAGATAAAGTTAAAAAATATTATAAGCAAACTATATTTTAAAAATTACATCTAAAATATTTAACGTAGCAATTTCATTTAAGCAAATATATGAGTATTAGACTAAAGTCTTGAAGTAATATGAAATTAGATAAGTAACAATTTCAAAGGAAGTGTTTTCTCCCCAAGACTTTACTACTATGTGTTCTATATAAAATCATATTCCAAAAATTTCCTATGTTCCTTTCAGTTAAATTCAAACTGTTTATGTGCAGTCTTTTTTTTTTTTTTTTTTTGTGCAATATATGAAAATTTCAATCAAATTCGAAAATAATTGAAGAAAAAAAAGAAATTATTTGATTTAGTGTTTTCAATGTTTCATACGTATTTCTTCATAACACACAAGTATGATATAAGTGCATGTTAAATTTGCCAATTACATTACATACATATTGTTACCCTAGTAAAAACTACATTTAAATATTCATCGCTTTTTCTAGTTCCTAATTTAGTAATGATCTCTCCATACAATTTTTCTCTTGATGTTATATTTTTCATTTAAATTACTGGCCTTACTTTTCGCTTAGTTTGTTTATCTGCCTGGTCTTATTGGAGTATCAATATTCTGAATGTACTATCCTCGTGTCTTCATTTCGCTCTCCAAGTATCAAAATCTTGAATGTTCTAGTCACGTGTATTCATTTGGTTTAAAAAAGCAATGCCTAGCTATTCCATAAGATTTGGGAATATTATTGAAGTCCCTTTTCACCCCATGGAAATTATATTTAAATTGCATTGCGAAAACTATTTTTATAACTCTACTTGTTGCGTGATTTTATTTATTAAAAAGTACTATTCTCTATAATATTTTATTTTAACAATCTAACATCAATAATCTAACAAAAACAAAAACGATAACAATTTTCATGATTAATTTCAATAAAATAGGTTCCACACCGTAATACACTGGTGCCAATATGATCCTCATATGACCGTATCCAAATAGCAACCGAGCTAGATTCCTCATCGTATAGGGAAGATACGCTCCTTATTCCCTTTTTAGGGATTTACTGTGGCTGAGTTGCCATATCCTCCAGCCCCATCAAAGAATCAGCCAAAAATAAACCACTTCACATATTAAAATTTATACACGTAAATATAAGAAAACAAAAATTTTACATTATAAAATAAATTGAATGCATAAGAAATATGAATTCAAAACAAAATATACACAATTGTGTACTCAGTGTCTTATTATCTTTTATACTGAGAGAATTATTCATTAAATAATAATATTTAAAGACATTTGATAAGATTCTAGGATTATATTTTATTAATCAAGTTTATTACGCAGATTAATTTGCAATAACACTACTATAATAACTTACAGAATAATTTAGAATAACACAAATAATAATTTTCAGATTAACTTGGACTAAAACAAATAGTAATTTATAGATTAATTTGATATAACATGAATAATAATTTACAGAGTAATTTGGGATAACATAAGTAATAACTTACGTAAATGAAACTTACGAAGTAATCTGAGGACGTCGGGATAGCGCACGTGGACAAGTCTTAATGTCACATCGGATAACAAGGAAACCTCCTTATAATGCTAATCGGGGTTACTCTGCTACCTTCTTTTCAGGGATTTTGCAGAAATGTCACAGCAGCCGTAGAAGTATTAGATAACTTGGTTCACTCCTGAAGCAAATCTTCCGTGCTTTCCGAGGAACTCCCCTCGCACCGCTCCAGTCCCGGCTTTTCTCCCCGACAATTCCACGTGTTCGGCACTTGTCTCGCACCGTTCTAGTCTCAGGTCTTCTTCCTGGTGGCTCCACGTGCTCGGCCCCGGTTGTCATTCTCAAAAACATGACCATTCTTCCTCCCTTGCTCGCGCCAAAACCGATTCCTGGCCATCTCCTTACTTCACCTCGCCTTTCGCTCACCGCATGAACAAAACCGTCTCACCCTCGCAAATAAGTCTCTCTGCCAACCACAGGAAAATTAAATTATATTCATTTGTGATCAACACAAATACTTCCGTCCTCTCAGCAAAAATAATTTTGAAAAAAATGTATTTTATTTTACTTAACCTTTATGACAAACTAACCGAAGGAGAGGAGTTCAAATTCACAGTTGCACACAAGACTGAGACAAAGATATATACAAAAATAGAATCGTTTCATGTTTATCACAAAAACATGATCAAATATATTGTATGCCTATGTACATACAGTTCTTGTAAATGCTGTTTTTAAATTTTCCTCACACTTAATGTAACACTAGGACACAAGAAACATATTACCTATACTAATTTAATGGCATGGTACTACACCATTAACACGTTTCCTGAGGTTATACATTTAAGTATTACTTGGTCGTAAATAACCTTCGATCCTTCCATGTTGGATAACTGTCTCGAAGGTTCACACTCAGAAGAGTATGGTTTGGAATTTGGTTTCTTATCTTGTGTCACTACTGTTTCTCGTTCTCCAACCTCGTTTCTGGCTGCATTGTCTATTAAACAATTTTTCCTAATGGTCATTGGTCATAAATTTTCGATATGAGCTAGTCGTACACATTTCGCATTTCTTGTATGTTGGAGCTGTATAACTACCTGTGAGTGTAACCTCGTAACTTTGAAAGCGCCTTCATTATGCTTATGGAATTTCCAACAACGGCTCGGTTTAATTGTTGGATTGAACTAATAAACTAAGTCACCAACCTTTATGTCTTAAATTTTACTGCCCTTATCTCTACGCATCCAACTTTTATTTGCCGCTATCTCTAAATTGTCTTTCAATTGATGTTATGATGAGTATAATTCAGATAAAAGTGAATTGACATAGTCATAACTATCAGCGTAAGAAAATTTATTTCCTTCTCTTAAAAACTGGTACGGTAAGGAAAACTCATTCCCAAAGACTCAAAAGGCAGGAAAAAAATTGGTACACTCCTGAACTGTTGTTCTATATGCCAACACAGCAAAAGGAGCTTTTCTGTCCCAGTCAGAGTGCGCTGTATTTTCTATGTGACTCAGTGTATTACCTATAGTAGCGTGAGCTCTCTATGCATCCGTTAGATTCTGGCGGCCACTCCACCGTATCAATTTTCTGTATACCTAACGTGCTATAGACCCTTTTCATTCCTTCACTTATTAAACTAATCCTTCTGTTAGAAACAAGTTTACTTGGAGTACTGTAGCGACAAATGAACTGCATTAGAACGCCCGTTATGATTTCACTACAAGTAGCTGATACTGGAAATGCATCAACCCATTTTGTAAAATAATCTGTGAAAGTGATTAAAATCTGTTTCCTTTTTTCTGTAATCGGCAGAGGACCAACAATATCAATTGCAATTTTTCGAACGGACCAGAAGAAATGGATATGCGTTATAAGGCTGCTGCAATCTTTGGCTTATGGGCTCTTCTTTCTAGGAAGCTGGTGCATGGTTTAACCCAATTGGTTGTGTGTGTATGGAGCCTTGGCCAGTAAAATCGTTCTCTAATTTTCATTAGAGTTTTCTTTATCCCTGGATGACATTTTAAGGGGGAGTCGTGGTAAATTTGAAACACATTTGTTATTAACGTTTAAGGAATAACATACTTCTGTTTTTTCGGTTTGGGTTAATTTCCTTCTGTGCACATTTATTACATTTTTTTCACAAAAATTTAGTTTAAGATGATAAACCAGTGTTTTCTTTAACAGTGCCTCCCGTATTCGTTGACACTTGGAATCTGTTTCTTGTTCTTTTCTTATCAAAATTGATATTATATATACCTACACACATCTCAAGCGGGTTGTCTTGGAAAAATAGCTGTCAATCTGTCTTCACATAGGGAATATTTCGAGACATAAAATCTGCGATACTGTTCATCATTCTTACCTTGGACATATTTTATGTCGAGCTGAAATTGTGACATTGACAAAGTCCATCGAGCAATGTGGCAGAATGAATCTTTCATTTTCATTGAAATAGCTAAAGGGGAATGATCAGTATATATGAAAAATTTACGCCCTAACAAGTACTGCCCCAAATAATTCGTAGAATGTACTATAGGCAAAGCTTCTCTTTCCATTACCGAATATTTCATTTCTGCTTGATTTAACTTTCTACTACCGAAGGCTACTAGCTTGGGGAGACCTGAATTGTTTAACTGCGCCAACACACAGCCAATTGCCACATTACTAGCGTTAGTGTAAATATGAAAATCTTTCTCCATATATGGGAATTCCAAGCATGGCTCTTGTAAGGGAGCCGATTTCAGTTCAGAAAACTTCTTTTCCGCCTCTTTATTCCATTTTAGTTTTAATTTTTCTTTAGTTAAATTTGTTGAATTTATCAACCGCTGACTTATTTTTGGAATAAATTTTCTACAATAATTTATGCATCCAAAAAAACTTCCAACCTGTTTCATGTATTGAGGTATTTGAAAAGTTTCAACAATTTCCACATTTTTCTTGTCCAGAAAAACTTTACCTTTACTAGCTACAAACCCCAAATATTTAATTGTATCAGTTAAGAATATACATTTTTTGGTTTTAATTTATGATCACGTAATCGATCAAAAACTGCTTGTAATTTAGGAAAATGTTCCTCAACGGTTCTACAAGCAATGATTATATCATCAATGTAAATACCTATATTAAGTGGCTCTAAACCTGATAGAACAACATTCATCAAACGCTGAAACGAGTTCGCACCGGTCCTCAATCCAAAAGGCGTACGAGTAAATTGGAATAAGCCCTTATGAGATGCTATTGCCAATTTATGCCTATCCTCTGGGGCGACTGACTCCCTGCTTAAAAAATCCGTTTGTCAAATCGAGAGTTGAAAAGATTTTTCCTACTCATAATCTATCAATTGCTTCATCAATATTTGGCAGAGGATATGAATCCAGTACTACTTTAGCATTTAACTCCCTAAAATCAATCACAATACTATATTCACCCGAGCTCTTTTTAACTAATTAAACGGTTGCAGAGTAAGCAGGAACAGGTGGCTCTAGCATGCCGGACTCCAATAAAATATCTATCTGCGCATCCATTTCCTTACGTAAATTATAGGTTACTCTATACTGCCTTTTCTTTACTGGATTATTATCCGTCAAAGGTACTTTATGGAGGATTGTATCACATCCAGAAAGCTCTTTAACTGAACTTGCAAAAATATCTTTATTTTTTTCTAAAAGTTTCTTTAATTTTTCCTTAACTTCCCCATTTAGATGATCGAATTCAAACGATTTATCCCATTCTAAGTCCACCTCACAACATTCCCCCCACTTTTCCTTGGACTCTACAAAGTTAACTTCCTCCTCAATTTCTGAACTTGATATGACTGCTTCACATGATATCTATTTTGTCGATTTATTCAAATCAATAAATTCACTAGTGGGATTTATTTCAAGGAAAGGTATTACATTATTATAACACAAGGACAGGTATTATATTATTATCGTTATTATTGTGCACCGCGTGGGCAATAAAATAATATTTTCCATTGTTACATGGTTTAGTCAAAAAAAAGTTTTTTAGTCAATTTTGTCTCTCACGTTAACTTGTACCATCGATTGCGAAAATGGATTAAGAACAGTTTTCCTATTAAGATAACCATATACCGGTTTATTTTCTGCTACAGTTTGAATTGAAAATGCTCTTTCTTTGCTTTTACTCCTATTTAACCAACCAACAGAATTATTGTCAAGCGTGATTTTCAACATAATTTATGATGCATTTTGGATCTTCAAGAAATTTATGACTGAATTATCTGAAAATTGTTAGATATTGGTATCGGCGTTACAAAAAACTGTGTTTTTATTATTCTTTCTGCCAATTCTAAATCTAAGCTTATTCTTTTGGTTACCTCTACTATCTGATGGGAAATTGTCTTAATGCGAATTGAACATATCTAGGTCTCTATATTATCTGGGACGCTAGACTCTTCAATTAAATTCAAAGATGCTCCTAAAACACATAACGCAAAAATTTTCCTCTTTCAAACTTTTGCTTCTATTATGAGCAGAGTACTTCCTGTTTCATGTACAAAAATTCCACTTAACTGCACTTGGGATTCTATCTCATGTGATCATGCTGCCCAGGTCTGCCGAACTGGTAGCCGAATGGTTAGTGCTCTTGCCTTTTGTTCAACAGTTCATCGGTTCAAATCCCACCTTGGGCATGGATGTTTGTAGTGGCTCGGAATCCACTTTAAGCCGTAGGTCCCGGTCTAATTAGCCCTCGTGTGCAAAAAATGACCGTTGAGCGACAAACAAGCCCAGGTCACCTTGTTTAGTTTAAATTTTGACCCGACTCCCTTCTTTCTCAAATTGACTCGGCAATCTCTTTTAAAATTCCCTACCTTTCCACATTTGATTTTTTTTTTTTTTTTTTTGGACTAATTTCACCTTGGGATTTATCCTTCTCCTCTAACGTGGTAATTTTGCCTGCAAGAATGTGGGCTTGTTCCCTTAATTTCGAACACATTTCCATAAGCTGCATATTAGTTGCATTCGAGTTATTAGCTTTCACATGAAAAACTTGCTCAGAATCATGTTGTTCATGAGCATGCGTGCTCTGCACATACCACCAAGCCATTTCTTCACATTTCACAAGTTCCCTAAGCTCTTCTACAGAATGGGGTTTTATCGCTATCACTCTTTGTAAAATTTCTGGGTGAAGATTTGTCATCAAGATGTTAAGTAATATATTTCTCCTTTGATCTTCAGCGACTTGATACACCAAATTCCAACAACCTACTTTTCTGAGTAGCTCTGGCAATGTAATGTTCAACCGGGATGTCTTCTGGCTGCCGGAATGACATAAAGTCAACTAAGGCTTCATTGGGAGAAATTCTATTGCCGAAATTTTTTATTAACAGTTCTTTTAAATACTCATAACTTTTAATTTCTTCTCAAATTCAACAAAACAATGCCTAGCTTCATCGTAAAGTCTGTGTTTAAGAGTATAAAATTTTTCCTGTGGGCTCCACGACTACTGACGCACCGCGTCATCTAAGCGATCGAAGAATTCACTTAACGTTAGCGCTGACCCTTGACCGAGATAAATAGGTAGGGCAGAAAGGTGGACGATTGACAATCTTTGTTGATAAAATGTTCCCTCAATTGCACTTCCTGATTCACCGCTAATCTAAGTATTGGGCATATACCATAATATTTTATACAAGGAACAAAACAATATGAAAAATTTTGTATCTAAAGGGAAATAATTGAATTGTCCAATTTCTCTTACCACTCAAGAGCTTCCATATACACGTGTAAAAAAATAACAACACTAACATAGCATTATAAACAAAATATGTAATTTTCACATCTTAATATAGTTATAAATAATTCTAAAAATACAATTTAATTCAGTCTTCCGGAGAAGAAATGGTCACGCACCATTTATGTACTAAGTGCCTTATTATATAGTTTTTTTCTTATACTGAGAATTATTTGTTAATATTATTAACAGGTACTTAATACGATGCCAGGTTCATATTTAGTTAATTAAATTTATTACAGATTAATTTGGAATAACACTACTACAACAATTTACAAATTAATTTAGAATAACAAAAATAATGGTTTTCAGATTAACTTGGACAAACAAATAATAATTTTTACAGAGTGTTTGAAATAACATGAATAATAATTTACAGAGGATAATATAAGTATTGGATAATATAAGTAATACACAAATGAAACTTACGAAGTATACTGAGAACGCCGGGATAGCGCACGTGGGCGAGGCTTAATGTCACACCGAATAACAAGGAAACCTCCTTATAATGCTAATCGGGGTTACTCTGCTACTTTCTTTTCAGTCCCAAGGGATTTTGCAGAAGTGTCACATATCCTATAACTTGGTTCACCCCTAAAGCAAACCTCCCGTATTTTTCGAGGAACTCCCCTCGTACCGCTCCAATTTCGGCTTTTCTCCCCGGCAACTCCACGTGTATAGAACTGGTCTTGCACCGTTCTAGTCTCTGGTCTTCTCCGTGGTGGCTCCACGTTTTCAGTCCCGGTCTGCCACTCTCAAGAACTAGACATTTCTTCCTCTCTTGATGGCTCCAAAACTGAATCCTGGCCATCTCCTTACTTCATTTCGCCATGTGCTCTCCCCATGAAAATGCCCGCTCACTCCCCAAATAAGTCTCTTTGCCAACCACAGGAAAATTAAATTATATTCATTTGTATTCAGCACAATTGTATAACACTAACTATTAATCATTACAACTCAGCCCTCTTTTTTTTTATCAAAATTTTTAACTTACTTTTAGGCTTCTAAATTATACAAAAGCTGTACAGGACGTTTTATGACCCTTGATGGAGTCTTTAAGGTCACTGCTCTTGCTTAATTGTCCCTGCCTCCATGGACTTCCATTACCTTGGCCAGATTGCATATCTGTCTCGAAACCTTATCTTCAGATACTAAAACTACATCATTTACATTAATTAGACATTTTACATAGACAGGTTTGGGGAAATTTACACCCCTAACAGAAGATTTTCACCTTTCCATTTTTTCCAAAAACTATTTAAGATTTTTTTCTCTATAAAGAAATTCTTTAATTAAATCTCTTTTGACGGTGAACAATTTGCAATTTCCATTATCTGACCAATTTGATAAGGTATTTAATCTTTTTCCAATTATGAAGTTTGCGTGTGTGAGAGAATATGGTTCATTAGATCCATTATAAATATAAGATAAAGGACGAGAGTTAATTATAGCCTCAATTTCTGCCAAAATATTTTGTAATTCTTCAAAAGAAGCTAATGCTCTTCCCAAATTTTCCTTAATGCAACTTTCGTTATTCGAACCATTCTTTCCCAATAACCACCTCAACATGCAACACGTTCAACAATGTATTGTCATTTAATTTCTTTTCTTCCAAAATATAATTCTGAATATCTGATTCAAATATGTTTGCATAGATTTTCTTAAGTTCAGTCTCAACACTTTTAAATGTCGTTTCAGAGCCAGAATTAACAATACGGCAAATACATCTTCTGGAGATGAAACTTCTAAATGACAAAAGAAAATGCTCTATACTTAATCCGGAGACAATTTGGAAGTTTACGGCACGTGTTACAGCGCATGTAAATAAGATGATATAAACCTTGCGTCAGTCCTTTGAGTGTAAGGGGCCCGCAAAATCAATACCCACCAGTTTAAAAGGATCAGTTTGACTAGTTCTCTCGGCAGGTAGTAGGACTACAATTTTATTTCCATGCTTGATTTGAAATCGTGAAACTCTTGTTCAGACAATTTTTCACAGCTTGTCTACCATGGATGATTCAAAATCGTTCTCTCAATTGGGTAAGAGTATCGGAGTATCGGAGACACTTGAATGGTACAAGTTTTTGTGCTCCATATCTATTAAAAGATTTGTGAATCTTGACTTATAGGGGATGATAGTTGCATGTTTGGATTGATAATTGAATTGGGAGTTCTGGAGTATTCCTTTTAAAACGATTAAATCATTGGAGTCCAAAACTGGGTTTAAGATAAAAAGTTTGGAACTAGAGGGAATTTAGTGGTTGTTTTTAAGGCAAATGTATTCTTTCTCGAATTCATTTTGCTGCTTAACCCGAATCCAATATCTTTCAGCGTTAGCTAGTTCCCTCATAGTGATAACTTCCTTCAGTATCTCATTCATGGGTTGCTTTACAGTTTTTTAGGAATCTTAATATGTAACTAGGGATTCTAAAAACCATGTTCAGTTCACTAAAGTCCTCCAGATTCAGTAAGAGCTTTTAAGTTTCAATATTCGTTTGAAAAGACACTGTTACACTTCTTTTTTCTTCTAGAGCCTATCTCAGAGCATGGAAAGTCACCTTTCAAAAGCCATGAAGGTCCATGGAACTAGATACTATCATTCACAAGAGTTTAAGCCTTGATTCCCTTTGTGAGTTTATCATCAGGGTTGGTCTTTCCCGACAGTGATGGCAACTACTCGGATCTGTTTTATCTTTAATTTCTCTGACAAGATTGCGGATGAATTGCTTCCAGTTATCATTGCTTTCCTTGATGCAATGAAGGCAAATTTGTGAGTCTGTCCAATATTGCATGTTACTGTTGCGTAACAGGGGAAAAGTGTCTCGCAGATAATCTCCCATGTGGGCTGAAATTAAGGTTTCTAATAGTTCCAACCAAAGGAGTGTAAATTTCTTTAATGAAACTAAACGTGATCTTGACAAAACGAATCTCGTTTCATACCCATCTGAGTTCTTCATTCGAAAATAACATACTGATCCGTAACATTTAGGTCTGGCGTCAGAAAATATATGGACCTCTAAAAATTTCTAGTTGAATTCATGAAAATATAATCTTGGAATTTCAAAGTTTCTTACAATTTCCATTTCGCTTAACCAGTCCAAAAATGCTATTTCCATTTCTGGGGGAACACATTCGTCCCATTGCAGGCCTAGTTCCCAAATACTTCGTAATGGAAACTTCATTCTCATCGTGAATAGACTCATTAAGCCTACAGTATTAAATGATTTGCCGCGATTCGTTACTATTTTTGAGTTGTTAAACTTTTCAAATTAATTCATATCGAATCTAATGACATCCTTTTCATTGTCTCAAATTTGACCTAAAACTTTTAATGACATACCTTGGACCACTAATGTTTCTAGACAATCAATATTAGCAACCTTGAGTTATTCATCAAGAATAGAAGAATTCGTCGCCCATCGACGAAGGTTCATACTAGCTTCAATAAGTATTAAAATCATTTCATTAATTAATTTCAAAGCGTCTTAAACATTAGAGGTTCCATTGATTAGATCATCCCCGTAAAGTTCTTTAAGCATTTCACATGCTTCACAATAATTCCATTGATACCTTTCCAAATGCATTCTTATGGTTGCAATAAGTAAAAAGGCACTGCATTTTATCCCAAAAGTTACTCTCTTGTATTTAAATGTTGCAATGTTTTGAAGGCTGAGATTGAGAATAGGACCCTTATCTCTTTTAACTTTAAAAATTTTAAAAACTCACTATCTTGTTCAGCAATTCCCACTTCTAAATATGCTCGTTGAATATCTGCGTAAAATGCCACTTTGTGTAATTCAAACCTCAAAATTTGTTTAAATAAATCGTGATTTAAATTTGGCCCGCTTTCTAAGCAATCATTTAACGACAACTTATCTTTCCCTTTAGATGAAGCGTCAAATACTATACTAACCTTAGAATTATATTTTTTCTCTCTTACGACTGCGTGATGTGGGAGGAAATAACCAGTTTTCATATTTTGATGTGAATTCGACCCAACTATTTCAACAATGTCATCTCTTAAATGTTCGTTAATGATTGTATCGTACCTATATAGTATATAAAGTCCTCGTTTTCGATAATGAATAAGTTAAACTGGACACAAACGACTCGTTTTGCGATTTCATAATTATTGCTTAATTCCTTATTACTAACCTTTCATAACAATTTTATTTTATATCTTTTATCTGCACATGGGGTATTTTTCTTAAAAGTTTCCAAAACACCATTTTCTTATCCCCCATTAATTCCAATGTTTTCCAATAGCCATAAATTGTTTATCCTATCATAATCTAACCCTTCATTCCCTACAGTTAAATGATTCACAGATACCCCTTGGCTATTAGAATCTTCATCCCTACCTTGAATTAAGTGTCTAAATATGCTCCCTTGCGCAATTAATCTCTTAGTAAGTCTTACAATATTATCGCCTAATATTTCTGAGATATAATCTGAACCAATTAAAATGAGAATTTTTTCAGTAATACTAACATCATCTAATTCAATTCCTTTTTCAAAAGCAATGTTCCTCACGAATTTTGATGGAATTCTTATTTTATCTAAAGTAATCGAACCAATCACTATGGTTTGTATTTTTACACATTGGTTAGGTTATTTCATACTATGTAAAGTTAATTCAACCAAATTATACATTAGCTTTTCAGCAGTTTTAGACCCAAATGTATGAATTATTAAAGGCTCCTTCTTAATAACTTGCAAATTTAACGCGTCGGCTACTTCTTTTGAAATAAATGATTTATTTGTGTGTTCCTCCATCTACCATAGATCTTAACTGAATGCTGTTTTCACTAAAGTTTGTTATTGTCGCTTATTGTTTTGAATCACCTTCCCCGACTGAAACCAAAACATCCTCAGCAAAACATTCACCCCTCTCTCCACATAGCAGGAAGTTGTGACCTTGAGAACCACACATTTTACATAATTATGGTCACAAAATTTTCTTATATGATTTTGAAAACAAACGAAACAAAGACTCTTTGACATTAAAGATCTCTTTTTATCGTTAACACTTTGTGAGCAATCAGGATTCATGTGATTATGTGTACAAAAAATACTTTTTTGGTTATTTTCTATTCTATAAGAGTTGCGCTGACACATAGCCCTCGATTCGTATTTCCGAGTTCTGCAGGGATATTTATTACCCACTTGAGTGCTCAAGACCACCCCGCTGCTTAATTTATTGCTTGCGTCACTTTGTTTGAGTTCGAAAAAGGAAGCTTATTTGGGTAACTTTGCTTCGAAAGGGATATTTCTTTGCTTTCAAATTTCTCGGATTAGCTAATAATAATGACGCTTCTGTACATTCAACTTCTTTTCTTATAAATTCTACTAATTTTACGATAGTAAACAATTAATCTGCTTTGCGCTGACGATTAAAATTTAAATTTAATTCCTTGGGCAACTTTTGCAGAATTACAGGACACAATAAATTACTGAATGTGTCAGCGGCTATTCCCTAGGATTGCAAGGACCTTATTTGTACTTCAATGACATCATACATTTTTCTTAAGTATGATGCAATCAAGTCTTGTTCTAATATTAGTAATATTAGAACAAGACTTGATTGGTTCTATTATTAAAAGTTTGTGCATCTGTGTTGACACACACACACACATAATTATATCTGTTCCACCCAATCTATATTTTATTAACTGTATTGAGGCATCGTAATTTTGATCTGTGAGGGGAAATCCTTTAATTTACTTAACGCAACTCCCCCAAGGCAAGATTTTAAATAGGTAAATATTTCAGTTTTTGTAAAAGAAAGATTATTGTGTATCGTGACTTCATAGGAATTCCAAAATTCTAAAAATTGACTACTATCTCCATAAAATGTTTGTATGTTCAGTTTTGGAAATTTTACATGTTTTGTTCCAGTTCTAAAGAGATACTTATACATTTGCGAGAATTGCATCGAATCATTATTATCACTTGTAATTTGATCGCTTGTTCTGCTTGCATTTATTTCGCTTGGCGGCTTATAGCGCGTTGCTTCTAACTGCCTTTCAATTTTTGATTTCGCTGCTATACCTTTATCCTTACAGTCTTCGTTCACAGACATATCGCTTATTTCAATTTTTAATTGTATTTCCACATCCTGTGAATAGAGATTTTAAACTGCAAAGCTCCTCAATTTTTGTTTTATTAAAATATTCACATACACACACACTTGAAACTTCCTTAACTAATGTTGTTTCTATTTCATTTAAATGTATTTCCTAAATGAAGTTCTCTTAAAATTTCACTTTTTTTTAAATGTTCTAAGTACATTATCTTAAAATATTAAATTTCAATAAGGAAAAATGGGCCTACCTCATATCATAACTCTCTAGTGCCTTGAATGCTCAGTGAAAATAATCCAAATAACCCCGCCCGAGTGTCGCCAGGATGTTGCGTTACGTTTTGGTTGCGTGATTTTATTCATTAAAAAGTGCTATTGCCTTTAATATTTTATTTTAACAATCTCCCATCAATAATCTAACAAAAACAATTCAATGAATAACAATTTTCATAATTAATTTCCATAAAAAGTGTCCCATGCCATAATACACTGGTACCAATACGATCTCCATACGACCGAATCCAAATAGCAACTGACATAGATTCTCAATCGGATAGGGAAGATGATCTTACCATTCCCTTTTTAGGGATTTACTGTGGCTGAGCTGCCACAGTACTAAGTTTGGTGCGATTTTATTTTTGCGTTTTCTTTTATGTGGTCCTTATATTCATCCCACAAAAATGGATTTGAGTGTATAGTGATAAAAAAATTAAAAAATATACTTTGTTAAAATCATATTAAACGTTTATTTGCAAATAATGGCTCTTGTTTTAATATACTTGCATATTTAGCATGCTTTTATGACTAAGGAAATCTATATATTTGTGAGTCAATATAATTGAATTGTAAAGGACTAAGTATTTGATTTAAAAAATGTCAAATTAAAGTTAATTTAAACTTTAAAAAAATACATTGCAAATATTTTAAGATTAGAATTTCGGAAAAGTGATTTTGCCAAAAGGACTGTGTTTTCTGTCCGGTTTCCTCAGATATAAAATGGAGCTCATCCTATTCTTGACTCCAATACTCGTTAGCCACCTGTTGATACTGAGTGTAATACTATAAACATGGCTGAGAGACCTCTTCAATTTTAGTCTGTATGTAACACTTGACAGAAGTTCAAAACTACGAAGTAATTTGACATTTAGGTACGATAATTTTGAAGAATTGTATAACTAAAAGAAATGTGAGATGAGTATAAGAAATACATTTTAATTTTCCTAATTTTTTAAAATTTTATTCACAGAACGCATAATAGAAAATTTTTGTTTTTGGATTCTTTTCACTGGAAAAATAAAAAAATGTTTGCTTTTGTATTTTATCACTTGGACAAGGAAAAATGTTTTTCTTTGAATTTCTCATTCAAAACATTTTTTCTTTTAATATTTTCTTTGACTTTTAATTACTTTATATAATTTTTGTATAGGGATAAAAATATACTTTACTGATGCACGGGTAACTTTCGGTTAGTCAAATACGAATTGGTGAAGGTCAATATTACCATTTCAAAATATTATCCTGTTTATTTGAAAGTATATTAACTAAAATAAGTAAGAAAATTATTAAAAATAAGAAATGTTGCAGAATTGGAATTTTTGAATAGTTATTGGCATTATTTAAGCAGATCCCGATGAAAATTAAAAATCAAAAACAGCAAACACAATATCGGGTTCAATTTGAATAAATATTTTAACGGTTAATATTGAATTACAAAAAAGAATGTCGAACACTATGTAATAACCAAAATAACAATATTTAACATAACATTATTTGTGCGGGAAATCAGTGGAAGCTTGCAGAAAGAATCTTTAAGTCTTGTAATTCAGAAACAAGAGACCGAGTAAAAAAGGGGTACAGCAAATTCGAATGGAGTTCCACTCCATCCCTTTAAGTAAAGAACTTCAAAACCGGGTGATTTTTTCCGGGCATAACATCAACATTAAATTTAGAAATCGTAGGTAGTGCGAGATGTTTGTTTTTTCATGTATTCGATATTTTTTTAATCAGATGTCGTTTGTTAAAAAATAATATATTTAAACTGAAATAAAGTTAGTTATTTGGTCTTCTATATATATATATATATATATATATATATATATATATATATATATATATATATATATATATATATATATATATATATAGACTATTAATCAAAACAAATTGTTTGTTAATTATTTTAGTTTTATGTAACTTATAACTTGTAAAAAAATTGAAATATATAAAATATTTTTGAAATGTAATACATGATACATGAAGACATTCGCAGTTTTTCATCATTTAATAAAGACAGTATATTAGGTTCTCTTCGAAGCAATGTGTTTATTCCGAAACAATGATTATTCTTCGAAGCAATGTGTAATGTCAAATCTATGTTTATTCAAATATAAATAAGCTACAATACAATATAGCTAATTTGGTAGCTTAGATATGAAATCAATAGCCATGGGAATCAATGAAAATCAAATATGCCAAAAAAGGCGAAAATTAATCATTGTAGACAGACTATTATATTTTGTATAAAATTCCTAAATTCTTTAAATGAAAAAAAATTCACAAAAATGGGAAAAAAAGAAAAAATTATTGAAAAGTAGAAATAATATATTTTAGATAATATCATTTCTAAAGATTTTATCTTTTTTTAAGTAATATCTAATGCTATTTAAATGATAGATTGAAAATGAAATTTATATCCAGCAATTGATTATTTTGGTGATTAGATGACTATTTTTGCATAAGGACATCTAAAAACTTTTAAAAAGAAGCAGAATTTGAAATTCATTCGATACCCAACGCATTTTGTGGTTTCAGGATTCTTCCACTCATTTCTCAAGAGCTCCGCCTCGGAATGCCAAACTCCTTTCGCTTTGTTTGTCGCTCAGCGGTCATTTTTTGCACACGAGGGCTAATTAGACCGGGACCTACGGCTTAAAGTGGATTCCGAACCACTACAAACATCCATGCCCAAGGTGGGATTTGAACCGACGAACTGTTGAACCGAAGGAAAGAGCACTAACCATTCGGCTACCAGCTCGGCAGACCTGAGCAGCATGATCACAGGAGACAGTTAAATGAAATTTTTGTACATGAATCAGGAAGCACTCTGCCTATAATAGAAGCAAAAGTTTGGAATAGGAAAATTTTTGCGTTATGTGATTTAGGAGCATCTTTGAATTTAATAGAAGATTCTAGCGTTCATTTAAATTGATTTGAATAAAAAATTAAGATAGCATACTTAAAATTAAAAAATATTATATTATCAAGTCTATTCTTTTTTTAAAAAAAAAAACACCCTTTATTTTTTATCTAAACTCTAGATTACTATTAGAAGTAAACATGTTATTGAAAGTGCTTCATTGTAACAAAATGACTCAAAATGGTATTTTAAAACTCTAAAAATTTAAATAAATAGACCTTTTAAAAGGACAAATATTAAGTAAAAACGCAATGCAATTTATCAAAATAAAGAAGCAATAAGCAAAAATAACAAGCAAATTAAAAATTTGTGTTTATCTCATATCAAGTATTCAAATGGCATACACAGTAAAATATCATATAAATTACATTTACTGTACGAAAAATAGTATACATATTCATTATTTTCCTCACATAAATTCATTTTCTGCATTGTAATTAGTACCTGATTCATATTTAGTTTACAAGCAGCAAAAGTGACAGTAACAGTTACATCCCTAACCACTATTAGTTAACTACTAGAGCTGATAGCACACAAACATAAATACTCTTATTTAATACAGTGCGCAAATAACTTCTCCAAAATTTATATGATGTTCATTTACAGAATTACTGCATTACTTTGAAATGTAGATTAATAATCATTCAGAAAAATAAATAGCAACGGTTAGAAAATAGATCAACCTGCTAACCAAAGTGTGAAATTAACTACAAAATCAATTTGAGGTTTGAAATGCCATGAAAATATAGATGAATCAAGAAAATGTATTCACTGTCATCATATGCAAATTACTTTTAACATTTTGATTTCTAAGCCATGACATGATGCCATATCATGCTTGCGGTTATTTCTTATGACATCTATATAACTTGTAATCATCTATAATAAAACTAGCTAAGTCACAAATTTTACAAACTATGAGAGAAAATTTTCAATTTTATCTCTCAAGTTTATGTCTAACATATTTTGTTTATGATGTATTTGTAAACTTTAAGAGGAAGAAATTAATTAAGATATCTTAGTAATAATTATCAAAAGCTAACATCATTGTAGATTATGTTACGATATAGCAGAATAGACAATGATTTCAGATAGTTTTTTTGTCATAATAAATGTTCTTGTTGAATCTGAACCTCTGCTAATAAAACTCTCATCTTGCGTGGGTAGTCATACGCTTTATTTATGATTGAACTGTGAATAGCCTCACAAAAAGAAGTGAAACATACATTAAAATCTTGGTTACTGGCTAACTTTAAGTATAGGCTATGTTCCAACTTTAAACTTTGATTGCACAGTTTGTGTTTAGCTGTAATTAACACTGACTTTCACACGCTGTAAAGCCAGTCACGTAAAAATTAGGAGCTTCCCTTACTTTTAAAGAAGAGAACATATTTAATTTCTTCATTTTGAAATTGCCACCTGTATGTGAATAAGGAATTTAAATAATCACGTCTTTCCTTATTCTCATAATATATTTCTTCTTTAAAAAAGAGGTATTTTTTATCATATTTAGGATATTTTAAATAATTATTAAAGAAAACGAATCCACATTGAACTTATTTTCGGTTTTCTTAATAAAAACTGTCCCGTCAAACACTATTTAGAAAGTGGATAACAAGTTTTCTGGCTTCAACATTTAATTACTTTGCAACCAAGATAATTTTCAAGCACTTCACACTTCTTTCGATTTGTTTTAAATGATCTGAAAGCAAGAACTCATTTCACGTTAGGAAACAGTGTTTTCAATTTATAAACTGAGAATATTGTAAATATCATTGTTTTTTCAAAAGCTATCAACACGTATTTTAATCAAAGCTACGTCTCATGACTGATTCATTAATAATTGTAAATGAAATTTCTAAGCAATGATTTTTTAGGTTTAACTTTTTTTTAAAGAGTTCACATAAGAAAACAATTTTTCCATTGTTAAACAAAGTTCTTTAACTAGAAATTTCATCCCAATGTTATCACAATTACTGTCATACTATTGAAATCAAAAAGAATAATCCAATTGTTTGTGCTAACATATACATGAAACTTATTATATTTGCAATAATTTTATAAAACTTGTTGTAAAACATGCCGAATTGATTTCCAATCAGAGCTACATATATAATCTGAAATAAGAAATCACAAAAAATAATTTGTAAGACTCACAAATTAATTTTTAATTTATAAATTATGATTACAACTTACAAATTAAAATAACGCATTTATTTTTTTAAAAAAATATATAATCTGAACAATATCATGTAGTTAAAAAAAGAAATGAAAAACCACAAATTAACAAAAAAAGTCTTTTCAATTAATTTATATTAAATAAGCTTCGAGCAGATTTCAGGAGTTAGTTTCAGCACTTGAAAACCATTAAAACATTGGGAGCCAACCGTGCAATCCGGATTGATTGCCCGGAAATATCTGGATACGCGGTTTCCTGCCTGCCTGTCGTGCGATGAAGAGCCGGTTTCCTGCTCGCTCTAATCACCCGACAGGATATCCCTGAATTTCTTAATGTCCGGACTTATAAAAGGCTCTGGGATCAGAATGAGTGACTTATTGAACTTTGGCAGAAAACTAAGGAAATATTAGAATAACATTAAAAGTTTTAAATACAAATAAAGGTAAAAATTACAAAGAAATAATTTCCGAGCAACAAAGCGAGAGCATCAAAATTAGGTTGCTATTCAAATGCAAGAAATAAATTATAACTCTATAATAGAGTTATATTAATATACAGTAATATTTAATTCAATTAATTCTCCTCCCATTAAGATGCTTAAAGTATGTTCCTCTGAATATTTTTAATTCAGGGGTATCTAGAAATGATTATATAATTTTATTACATAAAAGTATATAATTAATTCTATCATTATTTATTTTTATATTTCCTTCCCAAGATATTTAGAATTGACTATATTTTTTTAATATTTTATTCCTTTATAATAGGTGAAAAAATCTGATATTTATGTAGTTTTGTTTTTTAAAATTGCATTCATAGCACAGATGTCTTTATTGTCTACCATGTTTCGAATTTAAGTGCAGTGATTTAAATTTGGAATATTAATACCAATATTGTTCTCAATGAAATATGCTTAACCCATCTATTTGATGCCACTAAACACTTTTAATCTTATTTTTATTATTATCAAGTTTAATTAGTGCCAAAATTATCAAAATTGTAGCTGAGGATTTTGGTTACGGAATTATCGCATATGAACACTTTCGTCATAAAAAGAATTAACAAGATAGAAAGTTGTTATAATATGCAAAATGTATGCATTAAAAAGCACTCGTGCAAAAATGTCAATTTTAGTTTGCGAATGTAGAAATTCAGGTTTTCACGCATAAATAATTTGAATGGATCCAGTTTTGCAAAAACATCGTGCGATGCTTCAGCAAAGAAGTAGAAATGCTTTGCAGTACAATTATGACTCCATGTTAAACTATAACCTACCGAGATTGAGATTTGTTGTATCGAATTTATTTTGCTGGTGTCATTCGATATCTCATGAATATCTGCAGAATGCAAAATCGATGATTTCTTGAAGACATGACCTACCCTGGCTGCTAATCTTAATGGTAAATTTTTTGTCACAGACGCAAGTCTATCCCCCTCCAAAACAGATAACATTCAAAACCGCAAATGTGCCATACCTTAATGGCTCGTACAAACATTTCATGCACTTTGAGTCGCGCGCGTGACACGAGATCGTTTGAAAGAGTGCTGTTTCCACAAATGATTCAAAAACGTTTGCAGAAGCATTGAACGTCAATTCAACAAAACTACCTTATGTTGAAATTCAAGTAATACCACAGACAGAAGGATACTTACTTAAAAACTACATGCAGAGATGACGAAATCTTGTATTTTTAGATGAAAGTAGACTCTGCTTATATCGTGAAGAGAATCACAATCGTTTTCAGGAGTTTCATGAAGAGCGATCTATCATATCGAATTCATGAATGTATATATGTATACAATGATGATTGCAGGATGCCAATAGAAACACAATACCGTCCTTCCTATATCGCATTTATTTTATTGATTACGTAAAAATATTTGTTACATATATGTTGTGTTACAACCAGTGGCTCTATTTTTTTCCAAGCCTATGAACTCATCATTTCCACAAATTCCTTCTTTGATACAGAAAATGTTGGCTACTGCCCTAGTCAACATTTTCTCTAGACTTCTGACCAATAGAAAACATGGTCACACTCATGGTGCTAAGCGACTCGCTCGATACACACAACAATGATCGTAATTTAATAAGCATTGGATTGGTGTTAAAATCATGTGAAAGTTTTATGTGCATATGTTATCCAATCTTTATTCTATTCAGTGGCCAAGCATATAAAAGCTATTACTGCCATTTTTTTAAAATTTAGATATTGATTTCTCTGGATGTATAGACGTACTAGGTTCTTCACAATTTAATTTTTCTTTTCTTTCTGTATAGTAAATTTGTTCAAGAAATGTCTTTTTTTATTTACCTTTTTCCTTTTACAGTGATTTTATTTGTCAATAGGGGCTCCGGGTAGCGCAAATAAATAAAATTTGTCATATCTGTATTAATAGTTAATATTACAGATTCTTATGAAATTCGAGCATATTTCTGTATGATATATGAATTAATTAGCCATGAATAATTTGAAATAAGCAAATTTATGTTTTCACCATAAAAAATGTAAGGAAATCTAAAGATTGAAATTACTTTTGATGAGCAACAGAAAAAAATAAACTTTAGAATCTAAATCACTTTATCCCGTTCAGCCTTCCAGTTGTTTTTTCCGGTTGCTTATTTTTGTGTTTATTCCTTAAGTACACCAGCTCCCTTCAATTTAAGAGGTATCTGTGCCTCTGAGTAGCGCTATCTTCACATTTTTGATGATGCATCCCAACTTTCACATAAGTATTCCGAGAGATAGGCTTAACGACCAGACCACGGAGGAATCAAGAGGGGAAATTTCCTCCAGTAAGGAAAGAAAAAGATAAATGAGCAAAAATGCCATCAAGTATCTCCACTGAAATTCCACATGGAGTTGGTTTCTTCCGAGCTGCGATTTCGGGAAAAGAGCAAGTGGCGAGAAGGAAAGCAAGCGTCTTGAAGTGCAATTTGATTAAATTACCGCCGAATGAATGACGAAGATTTTTGTTCATTCCATGCCCTCAGTGGATCTTAGGGCAATTATTACCCAGGGTCCTTTTCGCGGGTTATGAAAAGTTTTGTCATTCTAAATCTGCCGTCACTAATTACGGGTACAGCTTAAGCAATGAAGGTACCTGCTTTATCCGTCCTGTTACCCATGGGTGGTTTTCGCTTCAGAACCGTCACTGTGTCCCGGCGCACAAAGACATCCCTATTCGAATGACTTGGAATTCTGTGGAATCTCTATTTCGGAAGCTTCTTTCCAAAGAAGAGAAAAATGTCTCCTTTGGGGACACCAGGCTCTGTGGTCGAGAGTGGGATGAGAGGATACAAATAACAATGCCCTGACGACGTGGTATTAAGTAAAAGAATATTCAAAGCGCTTTACGATCCCCCGGGGACGTTGGCCCTTCCTCCTATCGATGGTTAATTCCATTTCGGAAAGACAAGTCTCGAAATGTGCCTCAAGTGATTGAGGGAGGGAAAATGGTACCACTTCCAAAGGAATGGAGAGAGAATTTGATACTGTACTAAAAGCATTCTAAATGCGCTGAATGTAATTATATTTGGACATATTAACCGTGGTATTGCTGTTATAAAGCGTAAAGTATCAAGTAGTTAGAATTAAATTACTTTTACGATGTTAAAATGGCAGCGGTGTGAATAATTAGTATAAATGATTTCACTTGCTTGAGTTATGGATAAATGATTTAAATTCCCCCATTTTCGTAAATATAGAGGAAAATATATATATATATATATATATATATATATATATATATATATATACATATATATATATATATATATATATACATATATATATATATATATATATATACATATATATATATGTATGTATATATATATATATATATATATATGTAATTTCGCATATATTTACCTTTAAAATTAAGCAAAAATCAGCATTATACATTCTGATTTTTATCAATTTGAATTATGTGTAAATTAATATGTATAGAACAAACTAAAAATAAAGTGATAAAGAATTTAATATATGCCCTCCTTAGACTATACTTAAAAATACTTTAATTTTTCAATTATAAAATTGATATTTTCTTGTATGTTTTGAAAATATTAATAATTTGCTGTTATTTTAATTATAATTTTTTATGAGAAATACTTAAAAATTGATTCACAGTTGGTTAAAGTTAATTTTAGGATAAAATATGATTTTGCTTATAAATACTGGTATTAATCTTGAATCAAAAGAGGATAATGAATTATAACCACATTCACATAATTTAGTATTTTGAGAAAATGCAATCAAACATTTTCTTCCAATATATTAGTATAAAAGTAATAAATAATTATAACAAAATCACAACCATCTAACAAGATCTCATAAACAGCGCTAAAGAATTTAATCTAATGGAAAGAAAAGAAAAAGCTAAGAAAGGTAATTAATAAAGTTATATCTAAAGCTAAGCTTTAAGATATAACTCTTTATTAATTATATTCAAAATACAATTTCCTTTATTTTTCAAAAATAAATCTGCAAAATATGTCTATCAGTTCTATTTTTGTGTTATTTTGATCACATAAAATCTCCTTTTTTAAATATCAATTTTATTTTGCACGTGTTTCTGTCTCACCCTCAATCTCATATTAAATATATTTTTCTAACAATATATTGTTTATATACAGAGAGCAACTTGGTAAAGGAAAATTAATTTTAAGATCTAACACTTATTTTTTTTATTTTGCGAAGTTTCTACCCTAAGAAATATTTCACCGAGGCCAACGAGCTCCTAGAAATGAGCGTTTGCTTCACTAAGGAAATAAATTATGGTAGAGATTTTATTTTCATTAAATTTTCAATTTTGAACATGCAGTATGTGGGTAAAAATTCCTGATGATTATATACTAAAGACTTAAGATACTAGCGCTATTTTAATCACGTTTATGCCAAAAATCTTCTTAAAGTTAAAATAAATAAATTTAATATGGTACATCACCAAATTAGGCACAACAACTATTTTACCATGTACTAAATTATGTAGGAAAAAATATCATTTCTAGGAAAAAATAATTAATAAACAGCAAATTTATTTTAACTGAATATGTTTCTCTAGGGAATTATGCAGCTGTTCTCTCCCTGTCCAATGATGAAAGCAAGTGATAGATTCTCTTATAAATAGTACACTATAATATCGTATACCATTCTTCATATAGAAAGCTTTGCAGAGGTTTCTTGAAGCATGGGAGTCTAAATACATTGCTTTCGGATTTCTTTCATCATTTGCTTCCTCTTGTTTACAAGACTTGGTTTAGCGTGTTTGTCGCCGTTTCTGCCTATGCATGGCCACAACTAGATACTGCCGTCGTTTCAATTGCTTTCCTGGCATAATAAATCCTTTCATTTAGTACGTTTTCTCAACGATATCTTTCCGATGAAGTTACCGGAAGTTTATGATTTTTTTCAAATGACGTCTCCAAGGTTTTATTTATTTTTTATTATTAAACTATGCATTTTACAGGAATTACATTCTGCTCAAACTGCTATATAGTCAAGCAGTTCCATTCATTTAATCGTAATATGTACTTTGCTCTCAAAATTTAAACTTTTTTGACATTTTCTTCCGTTTTAATTTTTTTATGATTTAATTTTTCCTTACTCATTACATATATCATATATCTAAAAACTGCTGCTCTTCTTTACATGCAAGGTCATTTCACCAACCCAGACAGTGTTGTTTTCTTTGGTCTGCCATTGTTAAATTATTAGGTTAATTTCTCTGCGATATCTTTAATTTTATAAACCTGTATTAAAATTTCGAAATTCAAAAATGATTTCCTCTGATAATAAAAGGATGTCTGTTTGCTTCAAATTAATATTTTGCATTCTTTTTATCAGATCTTTAAAATCTTTTTTATAATCGACATTAATTCAACTCTCAACATTTTCTAACTTACAAAAAACTGCTGTAAAATTGTTGTTTTTTTAAATTTTTGATTACGATTTGCATATTTGAATAGTTCCTATTGACAAATTCACCCGAATTAAAATTTACCTGCTTAACTTAGGGTCAGAAATTGTTAATTATTATTAATGAATTAGTTATTAATGGACTGTTCTAATGTTACTGAGAAGCTCCGCGGGTTTAATGTAACTGTACAATTCTATCAAAAGATAATGTAGTGATAGTTTTGTGGGGAATTTATACTATAATATAATTATTTATTAATCTTATATCTTTTCTAAATCTTAATATTATTTGAAAGAAATTTTAAAAAGATTTTCTTACCAAATGTCAAACTTCATTCATTCAATAAATTTGTACGAAATTCAAATTTATCCTAAGCAAGTTTTCACGTAACTAGGGAGCTGTTCGAGAATAACTTCGTAATATTTTTGATACATAAATGGAGTGTGTGTGTTTAACAACCACTCTCAACTTTCTAAATTTTAAAGTTATTTGGAAGATAATTTTAAAATGAAATATATCAAGGTTCATAAATTCAGTAATCATTTTTGGAGGTTATATTGATTACCATCAGGCTGTTCTTTTTAGGGCAGTTGTTACTGCAAAATTAAAGAATGGCTTTAAACAGTCTTTTGGTTTCCTTTTTTTCAATATTATCGAAATATATATAAGCAATTTTGAGGGAGAACAAAATTCAAAATTTTCCGGCAGAGCAACTCCCAACAACAACGAACTCTCCAAAATTTATTGTATAGCACTTCGAACTCAAATTCTACCTAAAAATCTAGATCCCTCTTTCCACACATACCCTAGGGATTCATTCAACCCTTTTCGGCAACATTAGAAAATGCTTGCTCTAAATTATCAAATGCTAATTTCCGTCCTTTGTTGTGTCTAAACGACCTTATCCAAATTCTACTTTAAGGTACAAGTCATTCAAGTGGCTTAATGGTGCATTATGAATTCATGGTGCCATCCAGAGGGATAAACAGTTTATGGTTTGTGCTTACAACTGATAATATTTAAGTATCACTTTTGACAATTCCGAAAACTCAGTTAACTAACTGTACCATCATAAAGAGAAGACATTTAAAAATATTACGAGGATTAGAACAAATCGCCATTGATCTTAAACAGTTCCCAGAGGAGCTTGTTACGAGAGCCAAAGCACTTTTCCCATTGTTCTAAATGATGCTTTAAAACTTTTAAAAATAGATTACTTTGTTTTATGCTTTTCAAGTGATTCAGTTAAAAATTTAAGAGTTTGAAATATTTCACACGAATATATACAGCTGAAATTCGTTTCAACAACTTGTAAAGTCGAGCAGCAACTAAGGAAATAGGAGGAAATTCTATTTCATGGAATTGGAATTCCATTGCATCGCAAATATAGATATAAATAGATTTGCACGAAAATAAATTTTTATATAAAAACAACTTTCAATAAACGCTGTTAATTAGAAATTTAACATTAATTATAGTTTAACTAATGAGAAATTTGTGCTCATTTTCAGACGTTCGAGATATATTGGCAATTAAATACAGTTTCAGGCAATTAGGGTTTCCTTAACAATAACAACAAAGTCTGCTTTCATATTCATAATTAGTTTGTAGCATAATTAGCGTAAAATCCTCCCGAATGAATCTTTAGTTGCATTAATAACAAATAATTTTCTGTCTGAATTAGGAATGTCCTCATAGTAGGGTTTTACAGATGTTTTCAGTAATTCATTAATTAAAATCGATTGCAATGAGAAAACATTCATATAGGACTCGCTAGGTGCAATTTATGAAATTGTTGTTGTTGTTACTTACCTCAGGTTGTCTAGCTTGGCTATACAACCCCCATAAAACAGAAAATATCTAAAATGTCTAAAAAATAAGATGGGTCCCGAAGGACATCGCATTTTTTCAAATTTAAGCGTGCTAAGATATGTCCTGGGGAGGTCATATTGATGGCGTACCAAGGGCAGTCTGGAAATATCCTTTGCCCCTGCTGAAAGGTGATTCCTCTCGTGTGCCCACTCAGATAGCGAGAAAAGACAGTTTGCTAAAATATTGGTCTAAGTTTGAAGAACTCACCCGGTCTTTTAGTGAAGTACCAAGGATGGTTGGGAGGAAGTTTCATGAGCTTATTGAACTCAGCTTTTCCCAGGGAAAAAATCTCACTGGATGTCATCTCTCCACCTGTGTTAACTCCCTCCGATGTGGCCAAAAAATCCGCTCTTTCATTCCCTTCTACTCCCAAGTGTGAAGGGATCCATAGGAAATGCACTGTGTGTTCGGATGATAGTCTCTCAAGAAGATTTATTATGTGCAGGCTAGTTTGATTTCCAACAGTGCTTTAATTTAAAAGATGCTGGATTGAAGCACAACTGTCAGTCAATATCCAGATATCCCCTAATTGATTCTCCACCTCTGTTGCATACTGTAAACCTCTTCTAATGGCAATTAGCTCTGATCTAAACACGGAACAATTATCTGGGTTTCTTATTTTAAGTTCTAGATCTCCGGAGATTGTGTTTATGTACACCCCACTGCCCGAGACTCCCACCACACCTTTACTACCATCTGTGTAAATTTTCAAAGAACATGAGGGATATTATGGATTGTTTCAAGTGTCAGTTATTTAACGAGAGCCGGAATCTCCGATTTTTTTTTGTCACAGCTGTTAGGCGCTCCTCATGGAAGTATATTCCATCAAGTTCTAATCTAGCTCCCAGTGGTTTCAAAGAGTGACCCTCAATATTCGAAGAAAGGAGATTTTGTGCCCTTGCATAGGAAAACGGGCTGTGTTTCTTTAGATGTTGGTTGTTGATCCAATCTAGGAGGTAGCTAAAAGTTCTGTGCTGCTCGTTATACCTAATAAGCTTGTTATAATATTTTGTAAGGCACATAATTCTTCTCTGAGAAAGAGGCGGCAAATTACTTTCATAATTCAAAATTTCATGTGTACAACTATGATGTAGCCCTGTGATGACTCTAGCAGCCTGTGCTTCACCCCCCTCAAGCTTATCCGGACTGGTCTTGGAAACACAGGAATAGATAGGGAAGCCATACTCTAGTATTGGTCTAACAAGGAATATGTATGTAGTGCGAAGTGTACTAGCTTTTGCACCACAATTTCGACCTGATATAAATTTGAGAATATCCAGCCTTTTCTAGCCTTGAGCACTTATCCTCAATATGTGTTTATTAATTGTAATTTCTAGATCTAGGATATAACCAAGGTATTTGGCATTTCTATTATAGTTCAATTCAGTTCCATTCATTAAGATTCAGGGATGATAATTGAAAAGATGTCTGTCGGTTGTTAAAAAAGGTAGAAACTGATTTTGAAGCATTAAAAATCAATTTGTGTTGTTCAACAAAGCCCCGTAAATAACATAATTGAGTTTAAGCTTGATGTCTTCAATGTCTGAGCTTCAGTTGTAGATGATGATTTCATCCGCAAATATACCCACTTTACAATATTTGATAATTTCTTTTTCGATGCCAGAGACATATAAGGAAAACAATACAGGACACAAGACTGATCCCTGAGGAACTCCTTGTTTTATTCCGAAAGGATCCGAGAGGGTGCCATTGTACTTAACTCTAATTGATCTATCTCAGAGAAAATCGGATATCCACGGGAGTACCCTGCCCTTAATGTCAAATGAGTCGTGCAGTTTGAAAATCATGAGTTTGCGCCATACTCTGTCAAAGGCCCTAGGCATGTCCCATAGGGTAGCTGTGGTGTGATTGGTGGGCTTCATGTTTTGTGCATCCCTAATATATTGACAAACAAACAAGATCTGGTCAATAGTGCTATGCCTACTTCTTTATCCATGATGCTCTCTCGGAATCAAGTTACTGGAATCTAGATGTAGTTTTAGTCTGGCAAGGATTGTCCTCTCCATGAGTTTACACACAAAGGAGGTAAGAGCATTTGGTCTGAAGCTCCCACGAGCACTAGCCCCTATACAAGGTTTTAAGGTAGGCACATTGATTGCTCTTTTTCATTCTCTGGGGAGGCGGCCAAGATTCCATGAAAGATTGAAAATATCCAAAAGTCTCTGCAGTCCATGAGATCCCAAATAGCCAATCATGAAGCCATGGATACCATCTGGGCCAGGGGTTTTACGCAGGTACATAGCTCTCAGAGCAAAATGCAGCTCTTTCAGAGAAAAATGTCTAATAAATATTTTAAGTTTAGTGTGATCTCTAAGTTTGATTTCCTTCAAGGCAATAATCTGGGCACCATGTGTGTCAGCCACTTCAATTAATTGATCCAGATTGGTTCTCATTGCTGGGGTGGATAAACCGTTTATATTGCACTGGAGGATCTTGAGTGTGCTGCAATGTTGGATTGGAGACTAGTTTACTTGACAACCGAGGCCCCCTGCCTAAACTGCGCCCGCGCCCTTGATTAACCTGCGTGACGGACGATGCAGTATCAATATCATTTGTGGAAGGTTTCATGGTAAATAGTAAGTGAGCATCTTCAAGGACCCGAAGGTCTGTGGGAACGGAGGTTAAAGTATGACTTAGCTCCCAAAAGCCAGCCGCTCCAAACATGGAGAACAAACGCTGTAGTAACCTTTCACTCTGAGACAGACGCTGCATGCTAGTTTTGGTCTGCCCCGGGTATTTCATTTCCCCGGTACCACCCATATCTGGGAAGCATTCGCCTATCCGCCACTTGAGGAGGCGCCCGATGGTAGACTAGCAACCACAAAAGGGCTTATGAAACTTTTTCTATAAATATGGCAAAATAAGATATTTATTCTATTATGCAAAATGTAGAATTTCATTACTTTTAAAACATCTGCTCTTAGCTGTTTCAAAACTCTAATATTTTCATAATATTATTTTAAATTGAATTTTTGTATTATGCTAGGTTTTCTAATTTTTTAACTCATACAAATTTTAATGAATAAATGATATGCATTTATTTCAGTATTATGTACACGATTAAATACACACTTTGTGAGTGAGAAAAACACATATTTATTTTATTGAGCTACAATGTGAGTAAATCAGTAATAAATATTAAAGATTTTTTAAAAACACTGTTGCACTATAATTATTAAACATATAAATAAAATAAATATTGAATTCATTGCATCCTAACAAATTTTAAAGAACATTTACAGAAATATCACATTTTTTAAAATGTAACTGCATATTAATGGAAATAATGCTTATTTCTATTAAAAATCAGTATAACAGATACGACTAGAGATTTAGAAATTGTTCGTTTTTAATGATAATTTTGTAATTTGTTTAATGTTGCAGATTATAAATAACCATTTTTTGAATACAAATCAAAGAGTAATTTAATAGTAGAAATTTTTGATAATGACATCCAATGGCATCTAAAAGATTAATATTATAAAATATTATAAATTTATTACTGTAATATAGATTATATAATAATTTAAAAAGTAAATAACTTAAATTTACTGAATTAATTGAGTTGATATAAAAATCTTTCTGAATAGAAACTGTAATTAACATTATAAAAATTCACAAGATTCTATAAAGCCACGAATCGCGAAAATTAAATGATTTATTTATTATTTTAGGAAATAAAATAATTATAAAATAAAAAATCCTTAGCTATTATTAATACAATCTATTAATTAGATAAATAATATTTAATTAATTTTCATCGAAGTTTGAAAACCTAAAGAACTGAAGCAAATAAATATTTTTTAAAATAGTTTTATTTATTTAAAAAGCAATTCAAATACAATAATTAGACTTTTCTGCAGTTTATTATTGAAATAATCAGCTAGCTATTTTAGAACTATATTCTTTTACAGATTTTACAATTGCAATAAATTTTATATACTTAACATTTTTAATTTTTATTTTGCTGATGAAAAATATAAGATTAAAAATATTTGTGAATGATATTGAATATTAATTAACAATTTTATTTCCATTAATTATGTATTGATTTTATTTAAATCCATTAATTAATAATTAATTTTTCAAATACAATCCTATTTCCGCAAAGAAACTAATTTTGTGAATAGATATCAAATTATATAGTTAGAAAAAAGGTATTTTCTTTGTAAAAGGAAATTTTAAGTAATTAAAAGTAGAACAAAAATTTATTCATATAATTTATTATTGAAAATAATTATCTAATGTATATGCATTTAATTATTGCAATAATTGCAACGAATTAGAGAATAATACTTAAATATAAATAAATATATAATACTTAAATGTAAATAAATGAATAATAATAAATTTTAATTACAAATTAATTGCACCGAAAGTATAATTTATAAATTATACCCACTGTTATCAAATTTATCTACATTAATGGAAACATTTTTTCCAAATAAATGAGTATATTGTTATTTATATACACTCACCCAAACAAGTTTCTATTTCTCAATAAACAAAAGTTTTGAAATAAACATATAAATCAAAATTCTAAAAAATATATTAAATTGACAACATTTAAATAAAGTTATACAATACATATCACTTCAGATTATGTGAACTTTAAAAAAGAAGTGCAAAGCAAAAACTGCTCATTCCCTGTATATACAAAAAAAAATTCATTTTTATTGAAAGAACACGTTCATAATTCTCAAAACAATATTTTTTTCTAAATCAAACACGTTTAAAAGATTCATTTTTTCCGAGAACCAAAAAAGAAATTTAACTAGATGGCTTTAGACTTATCAAATGTTTGCTTCCCTCTTTCTAGCTGCTTACTTCACTTCAACTAAAAACTATTTTTTCGCTCGCAAAACACAGCCCACAATGAAGCAAGAAGTGTATATCGAAAATGAAATTTTTCCAAGAGTGAATTCTTTTCATTCTTTAATCTGAAGACCAGGAATTTAGAGAAAAAAAATCATAAAAACAACTATTCGTCTTTTACCTTAAAACAAAAAAAGGAGCAACAACAAAGGATAGAGATCAATATTACAAATCCTCGGGCTTTCCTTTCATACCGCGGAGCCTCCTCAATTTGAAATTGATCAATCAAATGCTACGCTTCCAATTTTCGGCTGCATATACTTGTTGATATACTTTCCATTCCCATGCTGCTGGATTCAGCCACATATTTATTTTAGAAGCGAGATATATTTCACCTTAAATTTTTCTTCCGAGCAAAGCTTCGAATGCAGAGGATGGATGCATGTATACACGCTCTGCATCGTGGTCCAATATTTCGTAGTAATTGAGTTAGTAGTTTCCACGGTAGTCCCGGAACCGCAGAATGCACGCAGCCCAGGACGCTCTTCTCCGAGAAGTTAACATCGATTCTTTTCCCACCTTTGTTGGAAATTGGAAAGCTGAGAATTGTAGTTTGCATAAATTTTTTGGCGTCATATTTCTCCCCTTTTTAGTTTATTGGAGTATCGAATGTTCTGGGGAAATGTTGCGATTGTGTTTTGATTCTAAATCCAAAAAATACGCTTCTGGTAATTTCGATATTGAACAATTCTGTTCCAAACTATTTTCGAGTGTACTGTGCTTAAATTAAGGTGACTTTGCAAGTGTTTTAGAGAAATTTGACTAGGAAGAAAAGAAAGGTGAAATTGAGTTTCTTAGGCGAAATTTCTTCGTGAGGAACGCAGACACCTCAATGCTTTAAATTATCTCAATTTATACCTCTAACTTTATTTTTAAAAGTAATGTTTGCCATTCCAAAAATTATCATATATCCTTCTATACATGTATTTGCAATACGATTCCTTTTAATAATGATACTTTCCAACATTTACAATGACAATATTACAATTTCAACTTTGTTTTGAAGGTTATAGGTTCTTTTCATTGAGCTTCAGTACTATGTAATATCCCTTTTTCTTAAAAAACTCTGAACTTGTTTTCTTATCATAGGAATTTTAAATACTTTTTCTTGTACTGTTGTCTTTAATATGCGTAATATTTTTAGCCATTGTACACATTAAAAGATGGAAGTGTTTTAAAATTACTTGAAATTTCATAATCAGTAGAAATTTTAACATTTATACTTAGATTACAAAATTCAAATTTAAAAGAATATTTTCATATATGTTTTAAGATATTCACTGATAAAATAATATACAAAAATATATATATATAAAGTAAAATTCCTTCTGTAACTACCTCGCACATATCTTCTATTTTTATTAATATTTCATTATTTGATTTAAACATCATGAAAATATTATTCAGTGATAACTCCTCAAATATTGTTATATGGGAAAGCAGATAAAAATTTTATTTTACTTCAAAAAAAATTTGTCACCTTATTTCATATTAAAAACATTTGTATAATAAACGATTAATACTGAATTTCTATAATGAATGGTTTTACCTGCAATTTAAGAAAGTTGTCAAGTAATTTATTAGTTATCTGATAATTTTCTTAAATTTCTGAAGTAATTAATTTTCTTAAAAAACTGAAGTAGAGGGAAATTCTAATTAAACAAATTTACATAAGGAGGTCAAATCTGCTGAAACCATTGCTCTCTCACTTATTATGCCGGAAAGATCCAATGAAATCTTAAGGAATGACTGAAACAACAATCGTGGGGGTGTATGGAATCATTGGTAGTGATCTGTGCGAACGTGACTTTGAAAGTCACTGACAATGACTTTTAACGAAATAATTAAAGGAGTTTATAATAATATGGCATAGCATAAAACGGTTAATACGAATAAGGTTTCGCATTAAACACTTATAAGAGCTTTTCCAGTTTTTATCATTCAGTCTTTAATGAGATCTATTACAATCTTTTAATCCCTATTTTGAGAAATTCAAATTATTTTGAAATATTCACTAAAGTATGGAAATTCGAAGAATTGCCAGATAAACTCTTATTCTAAAATAAAAACTCAGCAACTTTTTCACAAATACGAAGCTAAAGAATCTCCAGTTCAACAGACTTTAAATACCTTATATTAAACTTTTTCATGTTCAATTATTACTGGTATCAAGATTAATCTTTAATAAATAGGATTCCTTTATGAAGTATGATAAATATAATTACGAATTATGATAAATTTAATTCATTTATTATGTATACTTAAAGATTTTATAATTAATCTTTAAGTATACTTCATAATTCAATTTTCATTATTAATGTGATGTTTATCAAGAGTGATAATAAGTTATTCTTTTCACTTTTAATTCATATTATTTAATCAGCTTATTATCATAATATCTTCTTATCATGTTTCTGAAAACTATATTACCTTATATAAATTTTAAAAAAATAAATATACTCATTACCTATATTTGGAAAAGAAATATTCCAATGCGTTTAATATAGAGAAACATATATTCTTATAACTTCATTAATTTAATAAGAAACTTCCTAAATTTTCATAACGATTTCATTTTACATGTATTTAAATTTTTTTTTAACTTTTTAAAATTGTGTCATTATTTATGTATATAAAATCTAATTCTGCTTGTCCACTAAATTTTTGTCCGATGTTGAATTTCGAATAGCTGCACAAAATGGGAAGAAACTTTTTCCAAGATCATAATTTCTGGTCAATTTAAAACATTAGCACAACTTCAAAATGAATTGCGGTTACCAAGTTTGCAATTATATTACACCTAATCATGTAATGTTTTGAACACCGCATTTGTCGATTAATGGAATAATGACATAATAAACTTTAAATATTCATGTTCAAATCTAGATTTATTAAAAAAAAATTTTAATCAGTGTAAAATGACTCAAGTCGTCAAATCGATAGTTTTCCAGAAATCTGCGGATTTCAAGAGCAGAGTTCAATTCTTTTTCCCTTTTGAAAATTGCCATCTACTTTTATCATACAATTGCACGGACACACCATTCTTTTTATATTTCCAACTTAATTTTTTTTTTAAAAATTAATGATTTACTGTCATTGATTTTATAAAAATTGCTTATTTCATCTCCTCCAGAGAATACATTTTGGCTTATTCCAATATGCCACCGTTTAAAAATGTATTGCAATGCAGATAAAAGAATTCTCACTAACAATACTTAATAGTTCCATTGCTAAATGCAGATTTCAAGTATTACACAATTCCATTGATTTTTAACTTATATATAACTCTCATTCTGTGCACTTTTAGAATTCCATTTTGGTTACTTATTTTCATTAAATAATAAACAATATTGTAATCATAAAAATGTATAAACATATATATATATATATATATATATATATATATATGCGTGTGTGTGTGTGGGTGTATGTATGTATGTATATATATATATATATGTGTGTGTATGTATGTATGTATATATATATATATATATATATATGAAATATAACTTTTGCATTGTTGATATTTGCTTTTAACTACATAGAACTTTGCAAGTAAAGAGGTTTACTTTACAAAGTTCCTTGTAGTTAAAATCAGTGCTATACACATTAAAAACAATATAAGTGAAAATGTGAGCACAAAATAAACATTTACTGAAAAAGTAATCTTTGGATTCTTTTTCGCAAAAATAGAATAAACATTTCCCGGAAGTGAAAACTTGAAAAATACTTTCAAGGGAAGTAATATACTGTTTCTTACTTATTTGCCTTAGAAACTTTTGCATGAGTTGCCTGTTCACTATATTTATATTTAACAATAAAGTGAAAGCACTTTGATTTATTTGTTGGAAACAGGCCTGCTTAATCTTATTCTGTAGTGGTTATAAAATATGCTTGGAATTTCTAAAATTCTTTTTTCTTTGAGTGCAATAATTCAGGAGCATAATTTAAACTTGAATAAGAAAAATATGTCATTAAATTATATATGTAATCTGCTCGAATTCTTTTAACTTGTGATATTTCGTGACTAAAATTGAATAGTTCTTGAAGTCTTCTTAAATATAAGAACTACGAAAACAAATCAAGAACACTGTTCACTCACCTCAGACGAAAAGAAGAGCTCTTAAAGAAATCATCTTTTACAATATTTTTCCAGTTTTGTGGAAAAAGATTTACTAATGACGTAAGCTTTCTTTGAAAAGTTGGAGAGTCATTAGTCAGTGAGGATTTAAGTTTCCCAAAAAATTTTTTTCAAATTTCCATATTCATTTGGAAATAATAGTTTTGGGAAGATTAACATAAAATAATAGAAAAAGCTAAATTTTTAAATATTTTAAAATACAGGCTTTCTTTTTTGACTGAATACTCACAATATGCATCGAATTGGTTTAAGCATAAATTTATAAAATTACTGTTCACACATCTTATAACTAAATTTAGTTCATGGAGTTGTTAAACAGTTTAAAATAAATGCAACATTTCTGCTTTTAAAAAAACATTTACTCTTATTTTTAATAAGCTGTTCAACTGATAATAATTTTAAAGGCCTAATATTTTATAAAAATTCTTAACAGAAATATTTCAAAAGAATCAAACATATTTGAGCTGTGTATTATTTAATTCTTATGCGATACAATTTACTTATAAAATATAACAATATTCAATAGCTGTGATACTAAAATATATACATTTTATTACAACTAATTAATTACCATTTTTATGTTTTTTATTAAAAATCCTTTATGTGATTGTGAAACAAGTGTAGACATCCTGAGTCATCATATTATACGAAATTAATTTCACCCAATTTTACATTCTCCAGTTATAATTTAAATTATTAGAGGAATTTTAACAATAATTCTATAGAGCAAAAATAAACATATTGTGTAATTTCTCATGTATTATTATTATTTAATTTCGTCAAATTTTACTACTATTTATCTAATTTATTGTAAAATTGAAATAAATTTCATAACGTTTTTATATTGAAATTAATTATTACTTATTAACAGTAATTGCGTTGTGATTTTTATTATTTTTTTAATTTTTAAATAGATTTTATTTCATAATGTACTCTAGAAATAATTAAACACACACACACACACATTAGGTAATACTCTTTACTTTTATTTAAGCTGCACTAAAACAATAGACCCAAAGCCCAGAGTTACCTTGCAATCGTTTGTTGATGATTTTACATTTTTAGTTGCAGCAAGTAGTGAAAGAAAGTTGGGGACATTTGCAACTGAGGCCCTTAAACTCTTCAGGCAATAGACCGAGAAACATCAACTGAGAATCTCCGTAGAAAAGTCAAACTACCTACTACTCATGAAATTACAGTGCGGCCCACAAAGACACTGGAATAGCCAAAAAGTCAGACGATCCAAAACCAAGAAACTACTAGGAGTCACAATAGACGAGAAATTCAATTGGTCCCAGCATATCAAAATCCAGAGAGCCAAAGCCTCCAGAATACATCAACAGCTACTTAGACTGGCGGGAACTAATTGGGGACTCCCACAAAAGCAGAGATCAATACTAAATAAAACTATTGCGGAAAGGATTCTTGCCCTGATCTGGGGAATGACTCTTCGAGTAAAGAATCAACTCCTCCTGGATAGAATTCAGAGAAAATTTCTCCTGAACATCACAGGCGCTTATAAAACTACAGCCACTAAAGCACTACAGAGTAATAACCGGCATCTTACAATTAAACCTACAAATTGAGAAAGAAGCCCAGCTGAAACACATTTTCAAAATCACTGGCACCTGCAAAATCGACAAAGTAGCAAATATCACTCTACATCCAGGTATATTCAATATAGAAAATAAAATTTACCTTGAAAAGGAAGCCCAACCAGCTAATTTCGCAGATAACTGTCACATTTATACGGATGGATCCAAACAGGAGGATAGGATTGGGGCCGCTTTCGTGGCCATCCAAAATAACAGCGTCCTCCACACGGAAAAAATCTCCGCATAAGAGAAAACATCACTGTTTTCCAGGCAGAACTTTATGCCATCCGACAGGCAATCAAGTGAACCAACCAACAAAATTACATCTGGAACATTTTGTCGGAGAGTCTTTCTGGAATTATGGCAGTTAGAAACCCAACAATTACTAGCCCAATAGCGAGAGCTATCCAGAAAGATCTGAACTTGACAAACACAATCAAGCTTCACTGGATAAAGGTCCACGTGAGCTTTGAAGGTAATGAGCTGGCCAATAGCTTGGCCAAAGAGGCAACAACTCAAGAAAGCCCATGCGTCGTCCTCCCAACGCCACACTCCTACTATTGAAGACTTCTAGCAGAAGAAGTCTATCAAAAATGGCAAGCCAGTTGGGATTGGGCAGAAACAGGAAGGCTGGTATATAATGTTATACCTGAGGTCAGAAATAGAACACAATGTTGGTCAAGACAGATAACCTAGTTTCTTACAGGGCACGGCCCCTTCCCGACTTACCCGCACAGAATAGGTGCCCTCCCAAGTGAATACTGTGCCTGCGGGGACTTAGGAGACCCGATTCATTTCGTAACTGACTGCCCAATCACGAGCTCATGGCATTTCACCAAGTCCAGTGCCCACCTAACAAGGGAATGGACCAGAAACATAGTAAACAATGCCCATTCAAGAACCGAAGCGGTTGCCTTACTGAACTTTTTAATAGATCACAGAGATCTGTTTATTCCAGAAGACTAGGGAGAGGAGGATAACCAACAAGGAGAATTGGACCTCCTGGACAATGATGAACAAGTGCAGATTGCTTAAGCCTTGTAGCTCTGTGTGCAACGTAAAAACCCTTATTTTTCTAATATTCCTAACACTTTATCACTGTCCAATTTGTACATAAGTTCACTTTTCTTTTCTTTTCCTTTTTTTCATACTGTAGTTATTGTAGCTAATGATCAACCCATCAGCATTATTATTGTTGAATTGTAAAGTATAATTTTAATCTGTATATAGCTTTTGTTATAAGTAAATGTAAGTAATGTGTAATGTTAAGTATAACCTAGCCTTTCTCGAGTACCATATTATTTATATTTACATTAAACTAACCTACCGGCCAACTTGTCTAGTGGTCTGCTTGCCTGACTACGGATAGGAAGATCCTGGGCTTGAATCCCGGTTCAGGCATGGATGTACTTTCTCTCTCTCTATCCTGTCTTTGTCATTTCCTTGTGTGTGTGAATGAAGTATGAATGATGCCCACCCTTTAAACGGGTCCCTATGGCATGTGTGAAGGTGCGATGGTAGCCCATCCCCTGTGGTGCACCCGAGACAACGCCTCGGCGGCTAAGATGTCTCTGTTGCTGGCCGGTTCCTTGGGTATCAGGGAACAATAGATTAATAGACTATGTTGCAGTTGTAACTGTTTACAATCTGCCATTGGAAAAATAAACATTAAACTCACCTAGGAAATAACAAGGAGAACTAACAACCTTGCTGAACCAAGACTATTCAACAACCTCTCTTTATTTCTTTTTCTAACTTTACTAACTTCTTATTATTATTATGCAAGTTTGCTTAAGCTAAATTGAATACACTGATGTTAAATTGTATATCTTGTAATTTCTATTGCGCCAATGTGTTATTGCAAGGTACATTGTTTTGATGTTCCATAAACTTGTGTCAATTGGGGACAGCCCGAGGCAGTAGAGGAGTGCCCTCCACATGCGTCTGGAGCTGTTGCGTACGGAGTTCGGAACTGTTGCATGGGTGGTGCCCACGGCGGTACCACTTATTTTATTCTTTCTATAAACTCCCATTTAAATTGGTAGAACCCTTCTTGAGTTAGGTACAAGGGAATTGACTGGTGTATACAACAGAAAAATGTTGATTCGATTTGTTACATACATCTAATGTAAAATTATTGATAATTTATTCTTATAATGTTTAATATATAATCATTCTTATGTATATTCATTCTCATAACTTTTCGGCCTGTTGTTATTCTCAGAACTGCTTGTGATTCAAAAGAACACTTTATATTGAAATGCCAAAAGTGTGAACCCTTCCAGTATTACAGTTCTGTTATCCTTAAGTAGTAGAAACGAAGTATCAATAGTAATAGACATACCCCAGTTTCGCCTTACAGAATATTAATTTGACAGAATCTCACACCATATTTTCTATTCCAAATTAGAATATATATGAATATATATATATATATATATATATATATATATATATATATATATATATACACTACTCGCCATTAAAATTGCTACACCAGGAAGAAATGCAGATAACAAAATGATATTTATTGGACAGATAAATTATACTAGAAATAACAAGTGATTAAATTTTCAAAAAATTTGGCTGGATAGATCCTGAGAAATCAGTACCCAGAACAACCATCTCTGGCAGTAATAACAGTAGTTATACGCCTGGGCATTGAGTCAAACAGAGATTGGATTGCATGTATAGGTACAGATGCCCTTGCAGATTCAACACGATGCCACATTTCATCAACCGTAGTGACTGGCGTTTGGTGACGAGCCAGTCGCTCGGCAACCATTGACCAGACGTTTTCCATTGGTGAAAGATCTGGAGAACGTGCTGGCCAGGGCAACAGCCGAACATGTTCCGTATCAAGGAAGGTCCGTACAGTACCGGCAACATGCGGTCGGGCATTATCCTGCTGAAACAAAGGGTTTCGCAGGGTTCGAATAAAGGGCAGAGCCACGGGTCGTACCACACTAGAAATGTAACGTACACTGTTCAAAGCACCGTCAATGCGAACAAGAGGTGACCGAGACGAGTATCCAATGGCAACCCATACCATTACGCCAGGTGATGGGCCAGTATGATGATGACGAATGCACGCTGCCAGTGTGCGTTCACCACGATGCCGCCAAACACGGATGCGACCATCATGATGCTGTACACAGAACCTGGATTCATCTGAAAAGATGACGTCTCGCCATTCGTGCGCTCAGGTTCATCGTTGATCACACCATTGAAGGCGCTCTTGTCATTGACGCAGCGTCAAGGGAAGCCGCAGCTATGGTCTCAGATCTGAGAGTCCATGCTGCTGCAAACGTCGTCGAACTGTTCGTGTAGATACTTGTTGTCATCCAAACGACCCCGTTTATTGACTCACGGCTCGTGACGTGGTTGCACGATCCATTACGGCCATGCGGATAATATGCAATCCCGGTACGCTACAATTCGAACTTTATCAAAGTCAGAAACGTGCTGGTACGCATTTCTCCTTCTTACACGAGGCATCACAACAACTTTTCACCATGCAACAACGTTCAAATGCAATTCGTATATGTGGAACCGGCTGAATAATTTCCTCATTTAAACACAATGTAGGTGTCGCTACTGGCGCCTGCTTTGTCTGAATGTGCTGGAAAGCTAATCATTTGCATATCACAACACCTTCTTCCTTTCGTATTAAATTTCACGTCTGTACCATATCGCCTTTTTAGTGTAGCAATTTTAATGGCCAGTAGAGTATATATATATATATCTATATCTATCTATATATATATATATATATATATATATATATATATATATATATATATATATATATATATATATATATATATATATATGGATTTTCCACATATTAAATGCCTCAAGCCATTCATTCCTTGGAATAGATGACAAAAATGCATTTATAGCCACATCAATCTCTTCTTCTGAATGAAAATGACGTCCACGTAAGTTCTTTTTTAGATTACAGAATAACCAAAAGTCGCACATAGCTAGATCAGGTGAATACTGTGGATGTTCGATCACATTAATTTGTTTTTGTTTAAGAAACTCAACTGTTAATCCAGCTGTATGTGAAGATGCATTGTCATTGTGAAGCATTAGTCCCTTAACATTCAGTTCTTGTAGAATTTCTGGAAGACATTTAGTGGTATACCAGTTTGCTGTTACTGTCTTCTGTCCTTCCAACTTGATGGCTTTGACCAATCCCGTACTTCTGAAGAAAACGACATACATCACTTTTTTCAGTGCGCGTTGTTTTTTCACCATTGTCGGCGTGGGATCTTCTTCAAAGACCCATACTTTGCTTTCTTGACGTGTTGGAACGTCAAAAGACGGTATGTACGTTTCATCACCTGTTACAATTTTAGAAATGATGCGGTGGCCACCATCATTTAGCCATTTAAGTGTTTCTTTACTGATTCTGACACGCTCCTCATTTTGGTGCTCAATTAGATTATGGGGAATCCAACGGCAAACTACTTTTTTCATATGTAATTCTTCATGAATGATTTTGTGTATGGCTGCGAATTCAATGTTAAGCTCCTTCTCTATCATTTGATAGGTACAACGATTATCATCCATTAACATATTTCGTATGGCAGACACATTATCCGGGATTACTGCCGACTGCGGCCTTCTTGTGTGTTCTTCATCCTGAAGAAAATAGCAACTTCTTCTAAATTCTCTAAACCATCTGAATACAGTAGCACGAGCTGGCGATTCATTACCAAATGCTAATTGCAACTGTTGAACGCATTATTCTTGATTTAACCCTACTTTAAAATCGTAGAAAATCATAGCGCGAAAATGTTCTCTCGTCAACTCCATTTTATCTGCTGTTTAAAATTTATTCTACGCTATGCAAGTTGAAGCAAGTCAGTAAAAAATCGTCTTCTGTGTTAAAATACTTTGTATTTTAAAATTAAAGAGTTAATTTTATTTTGTAAATTCTCGTCTGCGCGTATCTCAAGAATTTCAGAGTAACCCTCGTATATAAATGTGTGTGTGTGTTTGTGTGTGTGTGTGTTTGTGTGTGTGTGTGTTTGTGTGTGTGTGTGTTTGTGTGTGTGTGTGTTTGTGTGTGTGTGTGTTTGTGTGTGTGTGTGTTTGTGTGTGTGTGTGTGTTTATGTGTGTGTGTGTGTGTTTGTGTGTGTGTGTGTGTTAGTGTGTGTGTGTTTGTGTGTGTGTGTGTGTGTTTGTGTGTGTGTGTTTGTGTGTGTGTGTTTGTGTGTGTGTGTGTGTGTGTTTGTGTGTGTGTGTGTGTGTGTGTGTTTGTGTGTGTGTGTGTTTTTATATTTGACCCGAAAAGGTATTAAATTTTATTATTATCAAAAGTTTCACATTTATTTTGAGTAACAACATTAATTATTTAAAATTAATTCTTCAAAACACATCTGCATTTCTTTTACGAATAATTGTTTCAATTCGAAAGTATGCAGAATAATTACAATTATCTATTTAAGAAAGCCAGAGATATTAATAAAAAGATGACATAATAATATTGAATGACAAATTAGTTCTCTTCTTAATATGTTAATACTTTCTTATTGAATGTAAATTATTTATTTTTAGCATATTAAATATTGGGCAATTGTATGTTATTATTTTTTAAACACTTTTATTCATGAGCTCAAGTGTTTTTATCCGATTTAGAATGCAATGTCTAACATTTTGTTTCTTTTTTCATATAATTAAAATTTTATGTTTCCTCAGATGTCACCAAAACAATGAGTAAAACTTTACTTTCAATCTCATTGTTGGTTTAATATCTTTCATTTCATAGAATAATCCGAACCAGAGGAGTGTGATGTAAGTATTCGGGGCCCTTCATCATTGTTAAGGCATTCAATATAGTTGATACATACCAGTCCTTATAATTTATATATATTAATTTTTATAATTTTAATTAACCATAAATACTGTATCAAACTCTTCTTGAGTGCTTACAAATTATACAATGTGCTTAGTAACCAATATTTTTAGCGTTTTCTGAATTACACTGATAGGTTACACAATTCCAGTAATTTTACAAATGACAGATATTTTTGATTTTTTTTATTATTTGATATCTTAATTGTTTGCATTGATGCGAATGGTTAGGGAGTCGCTCCCATTGTCAGAAGGTAGTGACTCGAAATCTCGACTCAAGTAAAGATCCATCGTCATCAATAAAGGTGGCTGGCACGCATTAAATAGATTGCGGTCGCAGTGTTCTTAAAATTAAATGATACTTCGGAGGGTGTGGCAGGTCAAATATTGAAAAGATCCTCTTCTTGATCCCAGCTTCAAAATCACGAATTCTCCAACCCAGCAGCTTCCATTTAACAGGTCGAGCACAGCTCTGAGCCATGACCAGGAAAGTGTGATGGTGTTCATTCACAGTTCACGAGTGCTGTTTTGATATACACTGGACACATTCAGTTCAGCCACAGAGAAAACACTACATACTGAAACTATGTGGGTGATATTTCCTCAAAATGCATGATCCTGTTGAAAATAATCAAATGACAATCATTAAACTTTAGATATCGGTGGATACTTGAAAGCACAACAGATTGACCGTGACCTTTAATACGCATTGCAGCAATTGAAGGCAGCTGTGTTGTATTCATGGCACTGATGGTGTATATTCAACGAAAACAGTCTGTAGCTCCATAAACGATAAAGTCAGCAACCGTTTTCAAATGAATGTATTTTAGAAAATTTGTACTTTACTATCATTTTTTCTGATGATGATTCACATATATTTATACTTTGAATCGTGATATGTAAAACGTAAATAAACATCCGGATGGCATGTCGTTGTATCTTAATGTATCATTTTTCCTACTGTAATGCTACAATAATATAACTTCATAATAAGTTGAGAGAGATAATATACATCACCAAACTGGTGTAACTTCCAGCATAATGGATGATATGCGACTCTGTTTCTAAAATTCCGAAGCTTTACACAATAATATATCAATAATATACAATAATTAATCAACCTTAAATTTTGAATTCTAGTCTGCTTTTCTCTTTTTGTAGATTTTTTTTCTACAACGGTTCACCTAACACTTAATCGAAGGATTATTTTTAGCCGAAACTATGTTCATGTTCTTCAGCTGCTACGCGCTTAGTGTGATAATAATGTGGAACAATTTTGGCTTTTTCTCCATGCCGTGTTTTTTATGTTAAGATTGTAAAAAATCGATTGCCTTTACGTAAATAAGGTTAACCCACTTAGGATTCCCCAATATATTTGACGCAAAGCAATGATCTACATTGACTATCAATGATTCCAGAATGATAGCTGCAATCATACTAATTAAAGTATTTCACTCACATTACTTAATCAAAAGACACTTTGGCCTGATTTATTTGGGTGTCGTTCCTATTATTGGAAGTAGTGAATTCAGATCCCGACTCATCGTGTCGGGGGTCTTCTGCATGGTCTTTGTTTCTAAATTACGAAAACCACCACTTTTTTGGGGATCAAGCTGATACATCCAGAGGATGCTAAACTAAGCAAAGTGCCGTCTCTTTTAACCTTTGTAGTGCTGAAAAGGCAAATGTAAAAGGAACCTAGAAGCCGGGAATAATATAATAAGAGTGAATCTGCAAATCAAGAATGGTGTCTAATTATGATAAATAATCATCGTTTTCTTCATTTTATTTGTTTAGCAATAAGCAAATCATTGCCTCATAAATTAAGCTGAAATTTTCCTCCTGTACATCCTTTCATGACATTGAATAAAAAAAAATTTACTTTAAATTAAGCAATTTGTGCTTTAAAATAAAAGTTATTTCGTTTTCCTAGATATTTAATCCTTCCAATAATTGAGCATGAGTCTAGGAAAGCTTCTTCGCAAGTTAAGAAAGTTAATTTAATGCCTTAAATTTACATGCCAGCACAAAAGCAAAACTAATTCCTTAATTCAAATGGCTCGCGAAAAGTACTTTACAAAATGAAACTCACACAAGGAAATTCATTTTCTTATTCTTGTCTATCCGAGCTCACACCAACGTCTGCCCGAACAGATCTATGGGACTCTTCAAGGAGGCTTGTGAAGGGGAGGAAATTCCATTTCTGAAGCAGGCAAACCTGCACTAGCCCGGCTGCCCGAGTACACTATTAGTTTTCTAATTAAACATGCGCTGGAGTTAAAGGTAATCAAGTCTGTTTGCTAAAGAAATTAAACTCGGTTTCTCTTAAATTTTCAGGTCTTCCTTGTAAGTGGGCTTGTAATTCGTAATCCTCCATGCACCACATTTTGGATGTTAACTGTATTTGCAACTGATTAAGCTGAACAGGGAAAACAAATACTGCATCAAATTGAGGAACATGCCCCGCTTGGGAATTCATAGAGAAGATTGCAGAGATTGGATTTCTATTTCAACCGGTGGTGTCTAAACGCAATCGGAATAATATCATTGTTGCTTGAAAAAAAGGAGTGTTAAAGTTGAGTGAAACAATTCATGCAGGCACATCTAACTTTCAAGAAAAATTATTTAAAATAGTAAACAAAACAACAATTGTTAAAAGATCTCTAATTGATGTAAAAAGAGCTATAAAGTATCGAGTGTCATAACTTAAAAATCATTTTGATATAAATATTTTCAAGCATTAAAAATTCATTTTAAAAAAGAATAGGAATTTTTTCACAAAAAAGTTATTAATCTGTGTATATGTTAAATAATTTTTTATAAATAATCTAATAAAAAAATAAGAAATATGTACAAATTTTTGTCAGTCTTGCATTTTTTCATTGTTTTAAAATAGTTCCATCACTAAATTGTATGAAATCATATCATATGAAAAAAATAGAGTATAATAAATCAGAGTTGTAGAATATAAAGATAAGTAATCATTAAGCTACTGCGTAAAAGATTGGAAACTTCCTGCCAGTGATACAGTAAAATGTATGAAAACGTGACAATTATATTGCAACTGTATTATACTATTGATTGCAACTATAAATATAATGCGCAATCAAGTAATAATTCATAAACATAATGACTATGGAGTTAAAACATCATACATAAATGCCATATACCCTCATTAAATGAAATGAAAAATGGAAAAATTAACAACATATAAAGTACTGGAAACCAATATTTTATTACTTTAATTTTAAAAATATTAAGAAAAAGACTCAATGTAAAATAATAATCAGTCAGATTTATAATTCATTCGGCACTCACATGTTATCTTTTCTGGAACACCACTTTCTTGAAGAAATATGACGCACTTTGGTGTCCTCACACACTCAATAAATAAACAAGTTCACAATTTATGTTTTTGTTTTATGTAAACAGGCTTTTATTTATTTATAAGTTAATTCTTTGTAACTGTGCCCATGTTACATAAGGAATAGGAATTAAAAATCCATATTTTAGTAATTTCTTTCAGGGGAAACTGAAGTTAACTCTTCCCCTCCCCTCCCTTTTTGAAAACAGTTTTAAACTTAGCAGGGTTTGGCTACTCATTGCTTATACGTAAAAATGATAAATCCTAAAAGTGATTCTTTTTTAAATAAAAATATAGCATTATAAGTGAGTCATGCAGGAAAAAAAACTTAAAATAAACATTCCATCTTTAACATTAAAAGAAATTTCTATCAAACCGATATTATTTAACATTATAAGTGAAGATCACTGCGTCGAAAGAAAGCTGCTATTCATTTCGAAAAAAAAATGCTACAGGCCAGTTAATATTTTCTGATGAGTCTGGAGTTAAGAGAATTATTGTTATGTTGCATAATGCCAGCAACTTAAATATTGCAAAATTTAATTTTTTGGACAGGTAGCATCTTACTTCAAGAGTACAAGATGAAAAACAAAATCAGAAATGGAAGAGTAGTTTTAATATAAAAAACAGATTTCATTCTCGGCGTAAAGTAATTTAAAAATAGGTAATAAAATTTGATTCGAATTATTTCTATCTTTCACAGAAGGACACCGTTATCATAGAAAGAAGAAATGAACTTCATAAGAGAAAGCTTCCTCCAGGAATGAGAGTGCACCATATTTTCACCATACTGTTTATTCTTTTTAACTAGCTAGTAACCATCTAAGTGGAAGAGTTGGTCTTTACCACTTAAATGGTTACCAGCTATTTACTAATTGTTCTTGGTTTAGAATTCTCTTATTTTATCTTCTGTATAAATAGACACCAATCAATAGTAACGAGAAGGTAAACAAGACTTGCTTTTCCCAAAAAATGTACAATCCATGGATTCTAAACTTACTGAAGACAATTATGTTAGAGACATCTACAAAACTTTAGTAATAACATGAACTGTATACACGATGTTTTAAAAAGATAGCTAAAAATTGTTTAAATAAGAAAATTAATAAAGGAAACTACAAAATTTAGATTTCTAAAGCTGAATTTATAGTGTCACGAATTTAATATTTAAAAAAGATAGTTTCATTTCAAAAGTATGCATTATTTAATTATATAGATTTCTTAGAGTACAAAAGATTTAAAATGTATTAACTTTTTAAGGACTTCGTCTATTTATCGATAATAAGTTTATTTATAAATACAAAACGTTAGGTGGAAATTACTGATTGGTTTCGTTTTTATATTGCGAAACAAATTTTTATTGCATCCTTGTTGAATTATGAGTATATTTTTTATAGTCTATTTCACAAAAGCAAGGAGGCTGGTAAAGTGCCTATAAATAATTCATATAAATAGAAAATATTTAAAAATTTGTATTTTAAGCATTTATTAATTATTAAACTTGAAGTAGATTAAAATATATTTTAAAAAACAGTCTCTACAAAGCAAAAAATTGTTAAAATAACAATATTTTTCAAACAAATATTGAATAGTTATTTGTCAGATTAGATTAATATTGGATGTAATTTGTAACTACTTTATAAAATTCAATTCAAACTCGAATATTCCTTATTCAAATTTGAATTATATTTAAACATAAATTTTAGTTCTGAATTAGTATATATAAATTTCTGTTTTAGTAATGTTAATAAAAGCGTCCATAACGCATAAAATTAATTTCATAAAAATAATCAAATTAAGAAAGATCTAAAAAAAATAAGACGAAAATAATCATTGAAGCAATTAAAAAGAACATAAAAATGTAATCTCTTTAAATAGAGAATTTAAACTATACGCATTTCACTTTTAATTTAATAATTTCTTTTCATGACTGTTCTCTCATTATTAAATAAATAATTTTAAATGCCGATGAAGAATAACTTTTATACGCATATTATTGAAATAAATAAAAGCATCTCTTCAAAGTAATCACATACTTTAATAATACTTCAATAATACTAGTGTGAATAACATGCAAAACATAATTGATTTATTATTTTCGTAACACCTGTTATATTCCAGCTGAATCATTAATAACAAATCTAATAATTACAATAAAATTCTTTTATAAAATTTTGCATTTTCAAAATAAGGAAACATCCGCATTTTTTACAAACTTAATTAAAAAATAATCTTTTAATGATACTATCATTTTTCAATAAGCGAAAGCATTCAAATTACAGAAAATAATACTATAAAATTTTGTATTTAGCTTATAATATGACAACAATCTAAAAATAGCTTTGAAAACCGATGCTAACCACTTGTTATGGCTATCATATATGGTGTCAGGAGGAAGAAATATTAAAAATGCAATAGTTATCTATCATTATATTTTTAACTTAATTTTTAGACATGAATTGCAAAAAACAATCTATGTGATTTCACAAATTTGATTCTCACTTAAAACATTATACAATTTTACTTTTAAGTGTATCTCCCTAAGACTCATTATTCTCTCGTTGTTTCACGCTTGAGCAATCTCAGGTCAGATAAATTAAGTTTTTTAAAATGAATATGTGGCATTGTGACCATTTTATGTCTCTTCACCTTCAGCATAACATTGACTACAAAGGATTCACAACTCCTTTTGCAAGTTAGAGAAACTAACTAGATGTTTTAAATGATCATTTATGTTCATCAACTGTGTGTATTTGAAATAAGTATGATGAGGAAAGACTTGTTTTTAGAAAAAACATTTTCGTTAACTAAATGTAATTCATCGCCTTCAGCAATGCTATATCATTCTTGAAAAGTCTGTTTCAGTTTTTACTAAGATACAAATTCAAAATTCTTGTATGTTTCTTAAGCTTATCAATGCTTCAGATGGTAAGTTATAATTTTTCTTATTTAAAATAAGCGCTAGATTGGTGTTTAATTTATTTCAAGAGAAGAACGAGGAAGAGTTTCTTTTGAAAAAATTAATTCTCTGAAGTAAATTTGACATATAGTGGAATTTTAAATATTGTCCTCAATTTCATCTGGGAAATTATTGTTTCTGAGTATTTATCTTTTTATCTAAATAAAAATTTAATTCAAAATTTTTCATACGTTTTGGGAACATTTTGTTTTAGGGATTATTTATGTGGGATATCGTGCCAAGGAAATTATCTATGATAAATGAAAGATTTGTATTTGAAATAAACTATTTTTGGATGAAATTTGACGTAAAGTAACAAATAGCATAACATTTGTTTCTTTAGTAATGCTAGCCTTGTTTTTTAGTAGTTCATTCTGAATATAAAACCGATTGATAACTCCGCTAAATCTTCGAATAATGGATCTATACTTTAATAGATAGCTTTAAGTGAATTCAATGAAGTAAGAAAAATTAATGATTCACTTTTAAAAACTAAATTCTCTAAAATAAATTTCATATATATAATGGATATTTTTATTTAATTAAATGGTATTGTTGTCACTTTTATCAATGGAACCATCATTTTAGAATAATTCTCTTGACTTTGAATCTGACAAATACATAATTCTTCTTACATATTTTAATTTATTTATCCTCCAAACGATAATTTATGCTTTCACATAATTTTTGAGCTAAACTGGAAAAATACGCGAGTTGAAGGTCTGTTTTCAGAGCGTAATTTCTCTGATATAAGTTTAACGTGATGTCCTATTATCATTGTGTTGTCTTTAGCTTATTGCTTATTTTGGAAAATTCCGTTCTACTTTTTTAAAAAAAAATAATAATAATTAATCACGAATTTCTTTTGTACATATTAGTAACTAATGAATGCTTTGACCAATAGTTTACGTATTCTAAACACATTCTTTTAAAATAAGATATTGCAGAAAAAAATTTCTCGCGGAGAGAGATAACTTTAAAAGAATTATAATGGACACATTTAATTTTTTTCCTTTTCAACTTTCGTATTTCATATTAATATTTTATTATTGCCATAAATTAAAATTTTAAAAATTATAAAAAAAAATGTCTCCTTGTTATGTAAACAAAGATGCCTTACTAAATTTACCTGTTACTTTTTATCGTTCTACATTGTCACACATTTAAGGATATTTTCAGAAATAAAGTTTACAACCCAAACTCAGTCAAAAAGTAATTAACGTCAAGCAATCATTATACTTGAAACTGATTGTATCAAAATATATCGGTATATATTTCATCTTCATACTTAAAAATTTATAAAAATGTAAATGCATTTTGATTTGATTGAAGAAACTTGTAGGTAAAATCACACAGAAATCGCATTTTCTAAATATAGTGTTCATCCCGATTTCTTAGCATTTTATCCTTTTTTTAACTTCATACGTCCTACACAGTACAGCATCTTAGCTCGCAAAACTGAAAGTGAATAATAGAAAGTTGTTTCCGGTTCAGCGGCAGTCCCATGTGCCGTACGGAGGCGGCCCAATCCTAATCGCTTCATTTGGTGCTCAATATAACTCCAGGCTGTCAAAAACACTCCCCTGGAGGGAATTGGCCCCCAAATAATCAAGCGCCGGGATCTCCTTTTTTTCACCCTCTATTGCTCTATCGAACTGTTTATCTTCGGAATGGCTTTTAGGAAAAGTATCTCTTCTATATTTCACATGACATCATTGTTGAGCACGCTTCGAATTGCAGCTTCCGCTTCCGAACTCAAGGCTTGTCGCATATAATTTTTTCATCTTTTTTTTTTTTTTTTTCCTTACCGTCATTAGTTTATTTACTTCGAATAAATTTTCTGCATGCATTTGTCGTAAATTTTCCGTAGTAAGATGAGCGGCAAAACAGGAAAGAAAGCCATCGAATTCAGTACTATAAAAAAATCCTACTATGATTGGATCGGATATGGTTATCTTATCTGCAATGCTTATTTTTTGTGCGAAATCAGTAAAATGTCTGAAGAAAGACTGGATATGATGTACATCTTAAATTATAATACGCAGTAACCATAAAATGTAAGCACTGTTTTCATCCAACGTGCTTCATCGTGCTGAAAGACTTTTTATGCTGCAATAAAACATTTTGTTATTTTCTAAATAGCTCTTTTTTATTTTAAGTTCTTAGTCTACGATATTTAAATGCAACTTAAAAAAAAAGTAATTTTATGAAGATTTTTATTCATACGCTTAAAATCCAATTTAACGCAAACTTAATTTTATAACATAAATATATTTTATCCTAATTTAACTTTTTTATTTCATCCTAATTTAGCTTCAGTTATAGAAATAACAAATTAAAAAAGTAATTTTTATTTATATAATTAAATTGTTCTTTAATTACTATTTCATTTCATACTGTATCTTCATATCTCTGAATTTTCGAGTAAGAATGTAGAGAGCAATGATAAACCACCATGAACAATGATTACAAGTTAAAATCTTATAACTCACTAACTAAATTGTCTTAACTCAACTCTAATGCTTAATTTAGTGAATTTATTTCAAAACTTAATTTTGAAAACTTTATTAGAATTTATATAATTTTATAGATAAGGATATATATATATATATATATATAAATGCTGTCTCAAACTTATAAATAATCCAAAAAAATTTTATTATCCTACAATTGTACACAAAATTTTAAAAGTCTTCGATGGAAGCATTTTTTATGATGGAGATAATAAACTAGTAATAATATAGTATTAATAACTTAAAATTATTAATACTTTTAGCTGGCATTCTCAAATCTTCCAGATCATAAATTAAGCTTTTGTGACCATTTTTCTTGAACTGTTTTAATAAAAACAGGATAAAATTCAAAACAATATCAACAAGACCTTTTTACTAAGAGCCGTGAAAACTGCAGCCAAAAACTAAGATTTCTGAAATCCCCAATTGAAAAATATTCCGTGCTTTAATAGCGAGATTTTCCAATCTGTTAATGCTTTTCCAATAATTTCAACTATGCTAATCTGAAAGTTTAACTTGCGGTAAAAAGAGATTCGCGAGTTATTGATTAAATGTCGTGTTTTGTTTCTGATCGAATCCTTTTCCAAAATCTCGATACACCTCTTATTTTAAAGCAAAGAAAATAGTATTGAATAGGATTTAAACATGCTTAATCAATACTAAGTATTGGCACTCCTCTGAAAACTATAGTATTATGGCAGTGGAGTGCTGTAAGACGTAAGCCCAATTTAAATGCAAAACTTTTAAACGTGCTAACTATATTTGACATACTTGATTAAATGCATATTGTTAATAAAATTAAATTTTAAAAAATTTCTCATTAAAAATTAAATGTAAAAGTATAAATTGTTTAAAATATTAAATGTAAAAGTAAATTATTATTTTTCTCAGTGCAAACTTTATTAAATGTAAAAATATTAGAATCAATAATAATTATTATCGAGTTTTGGTAATCAATCTTCTTTGCATTATCAATATATTAGTTTTTTTTACATTACCATTTTAAATAAGTTCAGTGAAGCATACTTCTGAGAAGGAGAGCTCATTTATAACGTGTAGAGTTCATAATATTTTATTATTGGTGTGTGTCATTAGTTAAAAATAATAGTGTAAAAAACCTTTCAATGTTGCTCAAAAAGCATTTTATTGAAACATCAATTTCATGATAATTTGCATACAAAGATCAAGAGTAAGCATAATGGAAGCATTTGTTCCATAATTTATTTGTATATTTACTTACTTAGCAAAAATATTAAAATTAATAAGAACTCACTTCATAACAGTGAATGTCTTTTTAATAACAAAGTTAATGTAACTATTATTGTGTTGAACTAATATTTTTATGTGTGTTTATATCGTATTTTTCAGTATACAAGAAACTAAATGTAATATTCCTTAATTTGAATATTGTATCTCTTAAAAATGTATACACATATTTAGAAAAGAAGCTTTTTTAAAATTTTAAGCGCACATCTTTGCAGAAAATTAAAAAAATATAAAAATTAAAAGAATAAACATGTATATATATTTATATATTTCTTCTTTTTCTTGAGAAGCAGAGAAGCATTGCAATAATTCTAAATTTACTTCGTTATTTATTTCTACTTTTTTTTTTTTTTTTTTTTTTTTTTTTTTTTACAAACGCCTTTTAAACTTTTGAGTGCATTAATACGTATTTAAACTTTAATTGATATAATACGATTTGTATAAACAATAGTATGTAACTTTTGTTAAACTCTTCCATTTTCAAATCAATTTAAATATTACTAAAGCACCAATTCAGAATGTATCATGATAAAATAGAATAATAATATCAAATTAAACATAGTAACTGCATGCAAAGAAAACCTGACAAAAATAGAAATGTACACCTTAGCAATTAATTTTATGTATTTATAATTTTTAATTCTGAATAAAATATGGAAACGTATCAATTAAAAAGCATGAAACTGAATTCAATGTCTAACATAAAAGTCCTTAACTGTAAATAGTTGGTACCGATGGGGCTTCGGAAATTTATTAGTCGTTGTGCGCAGTTATTATTCACCAGCAGAATTCAGGAGCGATTTGCATCCGCCTGTATCGGCCTCCCACATTCAAACTCTCTCCAAACATTCCAGTAATATATGCTGCTCTGTTGTCGGACCCTTGATCACTGTACGTAACCCAGCAAATCTAAGCCCGAATTGAATAACATTGATTCTGTCAGTCAAACACAGGATCCTGTATCAACTGAATACCAAGTAGGTGTTTATATAATACCTAATGATGTTCCCTCCCCTTATAATATGGGGAATATGAGAAACCGGCACACGGAATTTACCTTTCATTGTAACGGGTCGTTTGTGGGACACAAATAGTTGAAGCATTATCACGCGGAAGAGGGCAACAATATCCAAGTTATAGGAAACATCGTTTTTGGTTGTCAAGTTTAATTAGAATGACTACGCATTAATGTTGGAGATGAATATTACATTTATAAATATTCACATATTTATATGAATAAAAACATATGTGTATGTATATATTGATTTACAAGTTTTTAAAAATAAATATTATTAATAACAGTTATATTACATATATTAATATATAAAACATTTTCTTTCTCTATTGTATTTGCTTTTGTATTTTAAAAAAAGTGCTTTCAAATATGCAGTATATTATAAAGTAAGCATAAATATATGATAATATGTAAACATTTAGGATGTCTTAAATGAAATATTAGCTTCAACAACGACTTTATAAAATAATTTAGGAAAGAAAATAATTATTTATTGTTTAAGTATGTACTAAATGAAAACTACTAAATGTGTGTGTGTGTGTGAGAGAGAGAGAGAGAGAGAGATTCTCAGTAAGTAGGTACATTCATTGCTATATCACTTCCAGGAAATAAAATTACAGAAAAAGGTAAGAAAACCAAAAAACGCCTAAGAAAAGGACTATTTTTTAAAAAACAGAAGTGACTGAAAACCAAAATGGCCATTTAGTAGATAATTAGCAGGAAAATTTACACAATAGAAGGAATATAATCATTTCTGACCAATGTACAGAAACAACGCACCTTCGTTATGGTGAGTATGAGGTTGTGATGGAGCTCACAAATCATAACAGTTCAAGCCTGATACAGAACCAATTTCAGAGAAAGAATCTGATGGTAACTGCAGATGAACAGACAAGTGCTTCTCTAGAAAGTTTCACACGTGGTTAATTAGTATTGGATTCGAGAAGTTTGTTTGCAAATCGAAAAATGAAACTGTTGCTTTTCCAATTGTATTACGGAAAACATGTAGTATGTGAAATGTAGTCTTGTCGACTATGAATGATGTGAGAAGCACATCACATTTAATGCGATGTACATAGAAAAGTTAAAGTTAGAAAATTCACTAAAACTTCTAGAAAGACAACATTCAGTTAGGATAAAATGCACGATACTACTAGAAACGTCAAAAACTAAACTGGCCACTGAACTTTGGTTTTTAATCCAAGAGTTCGTAAGTTTGGTTCAAATCTTAGGTTTAGATGTCTGTGGTGATTCGTTTACCCCTTTGCAATTTAGGTTGCGATCCAATTAGACCTCTTGTGCAAAAAAGGATCGCTGGAGAACAAATAAACTAAATTAAGTGTCAGCATCACCACATCTATGTCTCTCTTACTAACGTTGAGAAAGCTTTTCATTGTATTTTACTCTCTTTAGATAAATAAGTTTCTATAATTTTTAGTCAAATTAAATATGCTTTTAACAGTAAAGAGTACTTAACCCTATTTCTCATCTCCCCAGTTTCAGGCTCTCTACAACACTAAAATATTATCTCAAATGTACAGATATTAATTACGTAGGACATATTTAATTTTCATGGAAATACATTATCACAATGCAGCATTTTAGACATGGTATATGACAAGTTGGTCCTCTGGTTTTATGTCCATCGATTTCTCCCTCTAACAGTATTTTCCTTCTCGTCTGTATAACAAAACATCAGTTGTTCACATCCATACTTCGGGATAAATGACTGTTAATAAACTTATCGAGAACTATTCCTGTAATATTAAATTATTTTAAACTCATAGACATCACTTACTCAATAACATCACTTAGAAGTTTCATCAACACATTAATTATTTGATCTCAATTTAATTCATTCATCTATATCATCTAAAGCAAGTTTTGTTTTACATATCATATTGCGGCAAGTTTTCGCTTTGTGAAAGAAAAAATCCTGTTTGTGAAATAAAAATGACTTTAAATTCATTATGATTTAATATCATTAAGTATCATTAAATTTACTATGGTTCGTTGATTCTTTCAATTTTAATTTTCAAACTTAATTTAAGCTGATTAAGATTTAAACTGATGTGCACTATGCAACAGTTTTCCAAAAATGCTTTGGGTATATCATCAACATGCTTAGTGCTATCATGCCCTCGCAACCGAGGCCAAATTTTGGAAAAATTGTGCCTTATTGGCAAACAAAGATTATTGGACATTATCAACCTTTCCTGGTCCTGCGGACAAGTACCTATTGACTGGAAAGGAGCCACTGTTATCCCCATCAGAAAGACAGGAAAAGAAGCAAGATCTCCAGAAAGCTATAGACCTATTGCCCTTACCAGTATAACTTGTAAAATAATGGGAAAAATGCTTCTTACTAGACTTCTTTACTTTTTGGATATCATCCATTTAAGACCAACCAAACAATACGGATTTAGAAAAGGGCATAGCTCCACAGACCAGGTCCTTTTTTTCTGTGAAAGCATAAGAGACACCCAAAACTTTGAGCAAACTAGACATACAGTGGCGGCCCTGCTTGACTCAACCAAGGCCTTTGATATAGCGTGAAAATACACAAGATTATTACTAAATTACATGACTCCTTTTATATTAAGGGTTCTGCCTTGGTTTGGATGGCCGACTTTCTGTACATCAGATCTATCAGAGTCAAATTCAACAAAATCGTTTCAGATGCTTTTAGACTGGACCAGGGTATTCCTCAGGGATAACTCTTGATTCCTACACTCTTCTCCCTTTTTTTCGCAGGAGCTGAGAAAAAGAAACCAACACTTGTTGACATAGCAATCTTCACTGACGACATAGTACTCTGGAAGTCATGCTCTAATGTGAACGATATCGAAACGGAACTTAACTGCGCTTTGGCTGCAATGAGTGAGTTTGCAACAGAACACAAATTAATTTTTAATCCAGCAAAATCAATAGTGAATTTTTTATCAGTATAATAAACACCTATATTATTATAAACCAATGTTATTTTCCGATTCCCAGCCTTTCACTTATGAAGAACATCCTGAATATCTCCGTTTTATTCTGGATCCTGAATTCAACTGTAACAAACATATCGAATATCTAATTTCGAAGTCTCATAAGCACTTTAACATTCTCGAATATCTGGCTGGCAGAGATTGGGTTTCTGATACAAACACCCTCAGAACCAAATATATTTTACTTAATAGACCTATTCTTGAATGCGATTAACCGATTTATCCTTTTACATCTGAAACGAATCTCCTGAAATTAGAATGAATACAGCTAAGTGCCGCTCGTACCATCTCAGGACTCAGAAATACCTGCCCATCTATTATTGCTTTATACGAGACAAATTTAAAGCATTGCACATTAGAAGAAGAGTTAACTTAGTTAAATATTTCAACAAACTCTATAGCTACGGCCCGAACCATCGTACCTTCTTGTATTTACACAATTGGCGCAATAATCAAAGATTAAATAAATTCACCCCTTTTACCCTGGCAGAATCTCAAAACAATTTCTCGTGAGATTAAACCTGAATCTTTAAGATCTTGTTTTGATTCTTCAGAGGGAAAGCCAAGAGTCCTCTTCCACTTTGATCTGAATTCCACTGCAAACAAACACACATTGGAGCTTATCTTAGACAATTAGCACTAGAAATTATTAATTGCATCCCTTGCGATGCAGTGCAAATGTGTACCGATGGTAGTCATACAAAAGACCATACTGAGAGCGGAGTCTATATCAGAACCTCTCAGTCTGAAATTACGCTAAAGCAACGTAAACCTGACATTTGTTCATTCTTCAAAAGTAAGTTCATAGTTTAACTTGCTACTATCATTTCCAGCAACTGTGATTGTGGAGAACTATGGATTGCAACATGGTGCATGGTCCTTTATAAATGGTGAAATAAGATTATCTATTCTGCTCAAATTGAAAATGATCTCCCAAGACAAGGATGTACATCTCCAATGGATTCCATCCCATGTAAATATTAGTGGCAATGCGATCGCAGACCGACTGGTCAAAGAGCGCAATGAGGATGATACGTTCACTGGTTCATGACTTACATATCAGGAACTTTACTTTAAAAAAATATTTAGACTACATTCAATCCAGCAAATTCCACCAAAACACCAATGGTACTCTGGAACATCACCTGGAACTCTTCTGGAAATAAAATGTGACCGAAAATCTCAAACTGCCTTGGCCAGATTCTCAAGTGGACATCTAAAATGTTTATAGTATGAATGTGGTACAGAAAATTATCCCACTTGTTAAAAATGAAGTGACCATCCAGCCTCACCAAAACATATTCTGGATTGCGTCGGACTTTCTTGGGTGGATTTAGCTTTAGATTTCCTGCTAGTCATTGATTTTCTAACTGTTAACAATTTATTGGAGTTGATTTGACAAATGCCAGATCCTTAACGAGAATAAGCCAACAACAACAACGGCACTCGCCCATTTCGTCATGATAGATATAAACGCATGACCTACTAATGCAGGTTACCAATAGGTCTCCTGTTTGGTTATTGGGTAATTTTGCTAATTCTTTTCACTAACAAGATTATTTTTCAACTTCGCTCTGAACTTTTGCATACTGATAATTTGCAAAGTCCTATTTCAGCACTGCTTGGCGATAGCTTGAGATATGGCGACAAACTTTTTCTCGGCAACCAAAATGATGAGGCATCACGTGATTACGGAATTTGAAAATTGCAATTTCAAATATTTTTTATTAACATATTTTTGCAATTTTATAAATTCACGGATATTGCGATTTCGAGTTATCGGGTATTTATTATGATTTGCTTTTTTATGTGATTTCAATAAGTTTTGGATTTTAAATATCGCACATTTTCGAATATTTCTTATTATTTACATAATTATGTAATTTCGTATGATTTCGAGTGAAAAGATTTCCAAATTTTCTTTTTACGTCATGTCACATCAATGAAAAATTTTAAAAAGATATTTTTATCTAATTAATGAGGATTTATATTATAAAATAAATAGAATTAAATAGAAAAAGCAATAACGTTTATACTTGACGTAAAAAAATAAATAAAAAAAATATTTTTAATATTTTCAGTTAATCATGCAGTACAGCTATATCAATAATGTGAATAATATCAGATTTTTTCGCAATATCTTCATCCTTATTTAACTGTGCAGTGGAGCACACAGCTTAGAAAAATGTTTTTAATGCTTTCAGACAAGGATAAAGACTTGCCAATAGAGCTCAATGATTAACAAGAATAACGCGTTTCTAAATTCAGCTTTGAAAATTGAATATTTTTTTCTTACTGATGCTAACTTTAAAGTCACAAATGCAAAAATTTTAAGTTTTCCAATTTTTTTTTTATGCTTATAAACATTTTAAACATTTTTTAATAATTTACACTAGTGCCATCATTCTCCACATCTTGGAGGATATTCATATGCAGACATCCCTAAAATGTTCTATAATATCAGTCATGATCAGTACATCAGTCTTCACATATAAATCGGAATATTCGCCTAGATTTTTTATGTTGAATGCATTCCAGACTTTCTTGGCGTGTTCATAGACCTCATGTGTTATATGTGACTCACTCATTCTATTGTACAAGTTTTTTTTCTGGTGGTAGCTTGGTTTCTTCACATTTTTTTCAGGAGACCATATAATCGTATGGATATACACCTTTTCTGGTGGCGAGATCTAGCTTGTCCTTGGGGAAGTATTTGGCCGTCTCTCTGAACTCTTTCATATTCTTCGCTAAACTGTCGAGGCTACTGGCCATGAACCGAAATGAATCAATAAATCTCAATTTTATTCCTGGGAGCTTGGCATTCTTTCCTTCACCAGTTCCTATCATTTTTGTCCCCACCACTTTTCTGAATGAGATGTATTTTTCTTCGATGTTAGGTATGACGTCAATGTCTCCATTATCACCCCCTTGTTCTTTTATAAACAGGTGTGCATCATATCCGGATAAATTATTGATAAAAACCGGGATAAAGGAAGGGTTTCGATAGTGTAGGTTACATAGATTGTGAGCCGGGCCCCTATAGTTTGATTCACATTTTGACGGATCGAGTAAATAGTCGTGATCTCTAACTTTTAGTGGTCTGAATTTTCCTCGTTTGAATAGGGTGATGGCTCTGTTCTGATGTTCAACTCACATATATGACATACATCAGTTCCCTGAAAGTGCTCTTTATCTTCAGCGGTCACCTTGATTGGTTGTTGCTTGTCGTAAAATTCATTTATTATTAGGGCCTCAGTCTTTAATGTATCATAAAATACTTTTGTGGCGTCAGGACCTGTAGAAGGGATTGGTGATTTGTAGTCTTCATGTTTATATTTCATATAAAGACAAACACTCATTGGTTCATGCTTTTGATATTTTTGCATGTACGATGCGCTTCCATCAGGTTGATAAGTATCCATCTTATTCCTTAAACACTCAAAATTAGCATTTATCGTGAAGGGTACTCGTAATGAGTTATGATAAATTTTGAACATTAAAGAAACACATTCTTTAGGCATTGCTATTTTAACAGCCTTATTTTTCTTACAATCCGTTTCATGTTTCTTCAGATCTTCTTCAGTGTAATAAAATAACAGGCACCTTTCGCAGGGATATACTCTTTTGTCATGTTTACTTAATTGAGCACTTATTAATTTTGACAAGTCCCATATCCAACAGTAATGGCTGCCTCCAACAGTAATGGCTGCCTCCAACAGTAATTCTGTGGCATGTCGTAGAACTTGAACCGAGATCCAGGAGGCAATATCGAGTATTAGTTCTTGTCAGACATATTGACCTGTGATCTGTCTATTCATAGGATCATTGTTTGTTATCTTAACTACGCAAAAGATGCCCACGGGATCACGTTGGCATCTTTTACTTTCATGGTATTGTATTAAACATTTCGAACGTTCAGTTTGTTTCCAGTGATAAAACATTTTACCTCCAAGTTGAACAGAGTTTTGTTGCATTAAAGCATCCAGTATTCTTATCATTAACCAACTTAAAGTCGCCAAATAAAAGTTATAGTAAAAGTTACCCTTGATTTGCTTATACCATAGTAAATACCATATATACCATAGTAAAAGTTACCCTTGATTTGCTTATAAAATACATCGATCAAAGATTTATTTTCGCTCATCATCTTATTTATATACTAAACGTTTTTCTTTAGGTGCTCAAAATATTATAGAGTTAAATTTACAACAAGTTAAAAGGGAGAGTTTTAATAATAAATGTCAGACGAAATGAAGGAAGTGATGGAAATATTATGACACTTTGGTCTATACAACCAAGTGTCTTCAAACAGCTTCACGCAAGAGTGTGAGCATAAATACATAACAAAAGACGATAATGAATTTTACATTTGTATGACTTGTCATGAAGAGCTGAAATGCAATCTTAATAAACGTCCTCCTGATAGAAAGCAATTATACACTACTGGTTATTAAAATTCCTACACCAAGAATGCGACATTCTACAGACGTGAAATTTTTACGAAAGGAAGAAGGTGCTGTGATATGCAAATGATTAGCTTTTCAGCGCATTCAGACAAAGCAGGCGACAGTAGCGACACCTATATTGTGTTTAAATGAGGAAATTGTTCAGTCGGTTCCTCATACACAAATTGCATTTGAACGTTGTTGCCTGGTGAAAAGCTGTTGTGATGCCTCGTGTAAGAAGGAGAAATGCGTACCAGCACGTTTCTGACTTTGATAAAGGTCGAATTGTAGCGTACCGAGATTGCGGTTTATCTTATCGCAGAATTGCTGCTAGCGTCGGTCGAGATCCAATGACTGATAGCAGAATATGGAATCGATGGGTTCAGCACGGTAATACGGAACACCATGCTGGATCTCAACGGTCACCTATCACTAGCAGCGGAGAAGACAGGCATATTATCCGCATGGCCGTAATGGATCGTGCAACCACGTCACGAGCCGTGAGCCAAGAAACGGGGTCGTTTGGAAGAAAACAAGTGTCTGCAGGAACAATTCGACGACGTTTGCAGCAGCATGGAATCTCATCTCGGAGATCATGACTGCAGCTTCCCTTGACGCTGCGTCATAGACAAGAGCGCCTTCAATGGTGTGACCAACGACGAACCTGGGCGCACGAATGGCGAGACGTCATCTTTTCATATGAATCCAGGTTCTGTGCACAGAATCATGATGGTCGCATCCGTGTTTGGCGGCATCGTGGAGAACGCACACTGGCAGCGTGCATTCGTCCTCCTCATACTGACCTATCACCTGGCGTGATGGTATGGGGTGCCATTGGGTACATGTTTCGGTCACCTCTTGCTCGCATTGACGGTGCTTTGAACAGTGAACGTTACATTTTTGGTGTGTTACGACCCGTGACTCTACCCTTTATTCGAACCCTGCGAAACCCTACGTTTCAGCAGGATAATGCCCGACCGCATGTTGCCGGTATTGTACGGACCTTCCTTGATACGGAACATGTTCGGCTGTTGCCCTGGCCAGCATGTTCTCCAGATCTTTCACCAATAGAAAACGTCTGGTCAATGGTTGCCGAGCGACTGGTTCGTCATCAAACGTCAGTCACTACGATTGATAAACTGTTGCATCGTGTTGAAGCTGCATGAGCATCTGTACCTGTACATGCAATCCAATCTCTGTTTGTCTCAATGCCCAGGCGTATAACTGCTGTTATTACTGCCAGAGGTGGTTGTTCTGGGTACTGATTTCTCAGGATCTATCCAGCCAAATTTTTTAAAATTTAATCACTTGTTATTTCTAGTATAATATATTTGTCCAATAAATATCATTTTGTTATCTGCATTTCTTCCTGGTGTAGCAATTTTAATGGCCAGTAGTGTATTTGATGATGAAAATGCAACAGAGGAGTGAAAAATCTTACTCAATTGTTAAATGGGCTTAATATCCCTATGTTGCATATCATAAATATACACATTTTAAAACCAAACAATAACGTAATCTATCTGTACTAATTTTTTACCTATTTTTTCTACAAAATTCATTTTAATGAACATAGATGTGAAGATGCAATTGTTGCCACCTTTATCTCATGTATTATTCCGTGGAACATTTGATTAAAATTGCAACTCCAAAAATACGTTTACAGGCCAAATTCTGCAATATAAGGTCTACACTGTCATGAGCTGTGACTCATATATTTTATTTTTGAAACTTGCAAATTTTAAATTTGTTATTTTAATTTCGTGTAACCAAGATAATATAAAAATGAGAATATGAATTAAAGTTTTCGTCGATTTGTTTCTATGAAAATATATTGCTAAATTGCTAGATTTTCTCACATTTTGAAAAAAAAAGTTTTTGGACATGTTAGCTGTTATATGTTTGTTACATTCTATATTAAACCATAAAATTTTACAACTTATTTTTTTGTGACAAAGGTTGACAGATTAATGAGAGCCATTTCCACGTCTTATTACAGAATGCGAATATAGAAAGTTATTTAATTTTAATTAATTGTGTCTCGAAAATATGAGACACAATTAATTAAAATTAAATAACTTTCTATATATGTAAAATGTTAAAAAAGAAAAAGGCTCTTAGCTGTGGTGTTTTTTTTTTTGTTTTTTTTTTTTTGTTTTTTACTGAAACATAAAATTTAGATTATATTTATTTTAATTTTAATATATTTATTTTAATTCTTTTTGGAAGTTTTCATTGAATCATATTTTATGTATTTTGCTTTCAAATTACATTTACCTAAGCCGTTTAACTCCATTGAAATCGAGATTAGTATTACAAAAAATAGTAAGAAACAATCCTTCCTCCTAAAAGCATTTTTGAAAATTTGAAATGAAATATTAAGCTCAAAATGTTAAAAAAGAAAAAGGCTCTTAGCTTTTTTTTTTTTTTTTTTTTTTACTGAAACATAAAATTTTTAGATTTATTGATGACTTCTTAATATTCTGAGGTTTAAATCCATCTGTAAACAGTATGATATATTTTAATATGGAAATTGCTGCATCATAAATCATATTTGGGATATTAGGATCTCTAGCTGACGTATAATATCCCCTTAAAATGTACTTAAATATTTATTGTACGCATAATCAGTTTTCGTTATACAGAATTATAAATCAGTAATAAAAATAAAGTGGATATTTATTATGGACTTCAAACACATAAATTTCACATTTACCTTTTTCCTATTTCATCTCTGAAGAAAGCTCAGGCATTCCGAAGACAATTATGAGAAATTAATCACAAACAAATGCATAATTTTCTCAGATTTTGTTCATGATCTATTTGTTTGTATTTTCAGATTTGGCTTTTTTTCTGAACAATTTATGTTAGCTGATTCTAAATATATTTCTTTTTAGAAATTTAACTCTTCTTTACAATATATAAAATACATAATTATATATTTTTTTATTATAATTTCTTCAGATATATGAGAGTAAACCAATTAGAAAACGTCATATTTATTAAGTATATGTACCACAACAATTAAAAAACATGGATAAAACATGAAAATATGTGGAGAGATTTTAATATTTTAAAGTATTTGGCGATAACACGTACACTAAGTATTACAATTGTCATAGAAGTATTTATTTGAGGAAATATTTTCTATCGAAGAGAATCTATCCTGAAATAAATACTTCTTATAAGACACTTAAATTCAAGAGTTGCACTGATATTTTCCTTTCTTATTTATATTTTTATCCGCACTGTGTGGTTCACATTTTTCATTACCTTTATATTATTCTTTACATTTAATTTAATCTGTTATGAAATTCTATGTTTATTTCATTTTGTAATAAGGCTATTAAGGAAAACAGCTAATAATTATTCTTTTTATAGCTACATCATTAGTTTTCATTCACCAAAGACATTAATTACAATTCTCAGAAAGTTAATTGTCAAATAAAAGGAAATAAGGAAATTAAAATATTATTTTTCTCCTCATTTTGTTACCTGTTTTTAAGACATGTCATCAACTTCTATTTGACTAATAATATATATTTTTAATCCAAAATTATTTCATTATTTGTGTTACAGTTACCTCAAAAACTATTATTAAATTCATGAATTTAATATTTCTAAATTTTCACAACATTTTAAAAATAAACGGAATGAATATGAAAATAATGTTTGTATTAATACTGTCTAAATGGTGAGCAACAATTTTATTCATGCTATCAATCTTTTAAAACAAACAAATCATATAATTATATAAAATAATGTGGTACAAAGTATTGCAATAATTTTCAATAAAATAGCCAGTTATAATTAAACAAAGTAACTGAAACATAGTAAATAAATTATTTAAATAAATCGACAGAACCCTCTAGCAAAATTTAAACTTAAATTTTATCCATCACGAATAAAGATAATTTTAAGACTACGTTTAAATCTTTCTAATGAAAATATATTTTATTCGAAAAGTATAACATTCTATAATTAAGAATATACACTCGAAAAATAAAATAAAGTTTATCTTATGAATTAAATTGAACTAATCTTATAAATTATTATTATATTATAAATTAGTATTTTTTATTCTTACTAAGAGAATTTTATATTTCAGATTTAAAGTTTTTAAACCAGAATTTTAAAAATTTCTAAATGAAGAAATGTAAATTTTTCTTCAGAACTTCTTCCATTCACAATGGTTTGCTTTAAAGTGTAACATATAAAAAGTAAAATATAAAATATTATTATAAAATAATACAGGGTTTCATGCGATTTTTACAAAATAACTAATATAAAAGACTTTTTTAAAAAATTCTTAGAAACTCACTTAAAATGTAGGCTTGAAAGGAATGTTAAAATTTCAGTAACTTTAAGATTAAATCTAAAATACTGAAACTCGTGTAAATTTAGATCAAAACAAAAAAGTCCTAAAGCTTAAAAAAAATTACGAAGATTAGATAATTCCATTTTTTAAATTTGAACTTTAAAAGTGAATTAGTATAAAAGTATCGTATTTATTTTAATACATTACGAAAATTAGTTACTTTTGAGCAATTACATATTTCTAGAGGCCGTGGTTAGGCCATCAGCCTTCCGTCTGGAAGCTATGGGTCCCAATAACGCTGAGTATATGCGATACACGCGATCATTAAACCTGTGGTATCGAAAGTCCTGTGGCCAATCATTGAGCAGTTACCGTGATATTAGAAGAAAATTTCCTCCCCTTCCAGATCAAAGTGAAGTTTGAAAGAGTGTACCATCTAATGGTGCTATCTATCGGAGCAGTCTTAGAGCAAAGACCTATTTTCATCTTCGAGGTGCTCTTCTTAAACAAAAAATGAGCACTTCTGATTTAATTTCGCATCGCTGTTGACTAACGAGCTTGACTTGCCCAAGTCAACATATGTAACGACAACAGAAAATCTTTTTCATTTTTTTCTCGTGTCTTTTTAAAAATTACAGTGAAAACTTATAAAATTACGTGTTTTTTGCAAGGTTATAAAAATGCTAAAATATAGCTTATTCATCAGTTATGTCAAAAGCAAAACATAAAACAGGAATATGATTCCGTTAGTCGGTGTGTCACAGGTTTTTCTCGATTTAGAACTCCTACGTATTAACTTCGGTTACAGTATATACAAATATATATATATAAACTCTAAGTATACAAACTCTAAATTTTGCTCTCTGAGTCTGAAAATTCTATTATATCTATGACTATATAAGTTATAATTGCATTATGTTTTAATTAATTTTGGCGATTTCTTTTTGACGCCACAATTCTTATAAACGTGAATATATTACGTGAACTCATTCTCATTTGCTTTTATGATTGAATACAACTTTAAGAGGTAAATCTTTAAAATATAATGCACGTTAAATAAGAAGTATATATAGCAAAAACATTTAATCTTTTAGATAAGATGAATGACACATCATTGCAATAAATTATAGTCTTGCAATCTAAAATGAATATTACATTCTATCAGACAATTTCAAATGAACAAGAATTTTCGATCACTAAATATGAACACTAAGATAGATAATAATTTATGAATGTGATTTACATAATTTCAGAATTACTATGACCAGATATTTCAGGATAAGTTTTTTTTTTCCTTACCTTAATGACTATCAAAAATATGCATTTTAAATAAAAGTAAGAGCTACTAAATCAAGGTTTCTGTAAAAGCGTCGAATTTCGCAGAAAAAGTAATCTGTCACCATCCATCATCCGATGAGAGCCAGAGAGAAATGACACATTTAAAACAAGGGGATAAAATGTCCCCATTAAAGTCTCCATGAATTTGTTGAAATCGTATTACTTTGAAAGTAAATGAAGACCATTAAATGGACGCTTTAGCATATATAAAATAATCACGCAGAAATAATTTTATAAGTGCAGAATTTTATAAAAACTGCAATATTCCTCATTCTAAGGAATGTTAATTTGAAATATTTACACAAGAATTTTTTATAACATGATTTTTTCTTCAAAAAATAAATATTTCTATTTTCAATATAATTAAATGTGTAGCGTGTATAATTACAGCTGCCTTCTCTGTTTAAGTTGGTAGATGGCGCTAAGCGCAGCCAGTGAATTTCCCAGAAAGACACTTGATATCACTTAAGATATTCAAGTGGTTTTGTCCGTTGCTTCTTTCTTTGTGTGTATCTGTTTTGTGAAATTATATGTAATGTGCCGTTATTGTTATACATTGTGATGTGGAACTTTAATAATATTAATAAACATATGTTCATGAAAGCTTTCTTATTCCTATTTACAGTTATATTTGGAATCATGTGTTTATAAATATATAAAATGGGTTTTTCTTTTCTTACCCTTCCATAACATTTTTATAATAAATTAAAATTTTTTTACCCATTTAAATTTTTAAGTTCCACATTATGAGATAAAATATTTAGCTATAATTTCAAATATAGCATAAAATGGATTTACATATTTAGTATCTCGTATTTTCCCTACGCTTAAATAAATAACAAATAAATTTACTTCCTAAAAAAGTTTATTTATTATTTATTTAAGCATAAATAATAAAAATAAATAAATTATCTGAAAATTTTGCAATTATAAGTCTGATTTTTCTGGAAGCTTTGCATTAATATTTCATAATGTCATTTATGTATTCAATAAGAGAAAATATAATACTCCTATTCAAAAATCAATTTCAATTTCTTGTGAATAAAAGGAGTTCCATACCACATAATTTTATAAGATTATTAAAGTATTTTAAGTGAATCTGTTAGCAATTGCATATGAAAAAAAATCATTTCACACGCATACACTATTATCACTTCACGTATTGAACATCATATTCATGTACAATTTTGTTGTCGATGTCATTGAAAGAGAATTAATCATTATGCAATTTAATCATCAATTTTTTCGATCTTTTTTTTCCAAATATTTGTGTGTGAGAGAGAGCATTGCAGCTAACATTAGCATACATAACAATCAAGATTATAAATAGTGTGTCTATCATAAACATACATATCATATCAGCTTACTGAAAATAGATTGGTGTATTGTAAATATCAAAATCTGTTCAAGATATTCTCAATTTAGAAATAAATAAGTTTGAGCTAAAAATAGCCGTTAATCATCATTTAATTGTTTTTCTTTTCATATCTTGTTAACATGGAAGTAAGCAATATCAACAATTATTAATTATTTCTTATCTATTATAGGATCCTTTATCTTGCCACAGGACTTTTAAGGTACCTTCTATTCCAGAAACCCAGAATTTCATATTTAGTGCAACCTATTCTTCTTCTCCTCCTCATATAGATAGATATGTGATCCATGAGTAATTGATCTTAAGCTCATTTTTATACAACTTTTCGAATCTACAAATCTTTGATGTAGACTTGGTATGACAGATTTGTTGCTAGATTTAAATTTATAAGAAGGATTTATGCTCTTTAGTGATTGGTCGCCAAATATGGCATCCTTTACTTTGGTTAGAATGATGCCAGATATCCCTTTGGTGTTGCCAATGTGAGTTTTGGTTGTTTTTTTAAATTTTTTTGGTTGCTAAGTTTGGATTTTTTTCACGTTTCACGTCATTATTGCATCGTATATATATATATATATATATATATATATATATATATATATATATATATATATAAACAGGGGTTTAGTTATTTGTTCAGCATTTCTATTCGGCGGATATTGGAAAATTTCCCGTTTTAAAAACATGCTTTCAGCTTATCTCAAAGGGTCACCAATTGGGGGATATAACCTTAATAGTTCTGTTTTAAATTTGATTTTAAAGCAAATAACTGCACGAAATGAAATTGAGAAAAAAGATAAAAGTCTATATAAAGGTTGTTTTCTTTTTAAGAAAAAAATATCAACGTTTTTATATTATTTACATATGGTTTCTTGTGGTGCTCATTTTTATTTTAAATGTTAATTTGAAACACTCATTATCACTCTACATTAAATTCTTATTACATGTACATCAAAAACAATAATAATTCTTTAAGATTCAGATTTTTTTAAATCAATAAATATTGAGCTACTTTAAATGTATCAGGCATAATAGATTTTTTCGTATCTAATTATATTATACTAAAAATTATTCTTCGATTAAAATATAGTGTCACAATGATCACTTGAAAAAAAAAATTAAGTAATTAAAGAAAAAATTTCCTGTTTATAAATATAGATAATAAATAACAATTTTTTAAATTTAATCATTTTTATAAAAAAGAATATTTTGATCAGGATTTTTAAATGTTATAATAAAATATTTTTGGCATTTTGTATGAAAATTAAAATTCCTTCTTAGAAAAAATATTAAATCATTATTCCTATACATACTATATTTCTCTTAAAAATTTCAGAACTTCGTGAATTGGTATGCAAATTTTTATTGTAAATTTTATACATTTGTTGGTGAAAGATCACAATTAATTCGCATTCTTATTGTGAATTAGTTTAATAATAAATGGGTACACCTAATCTCTATAGCAGTCATTAATGACATTTATTAAATTTGAATTCCTTTTTATTTGACACTTTAGTCCAAAGAAAAATTGGGGAGATTAAATCGGGTTATCTTGAAAAGAGTTCTCAAAGCCCCTGATAAAACAAGCTTTTCTTACGAACTCAAACAATTTATAAAGAAAGTCTCAGTTAGTATCGATTTTTCTTCCTAGAAGTACAAAGCCTGACACTCCAGTATCCGTTCAGATACGTCCTACAATTACCAAGATTGGCTTTCACATTTCTTTGTTAGGCTTTTCACTACTCAAGGAAATTAAAACTAAAGTGTGAGAGAGTTTTGGAAATCCATGTCCCATGAAAACTTCTCTCCTCCTCGGATTGAAATAAGCAGATTTCACATTTGTGGATGGCAAATGATTTCTCTGGATGCGCTCAAGAAACCTCCGCCTTGTTTGGACTGTCGGGTGTATCAGCTGATAAGAAACGGAAGTATGACTAGGTTAAATGTATTGTATGTGAGTTCACAGCAATGGCGCTTAAGAAATGCTTCCAGTTTCATACAGCTTTGCACTATAATGTTTACGTTACTTAATTGTCATCAATAAAGGAGAGTAATTGCCGAATTAAATAGAGAAAAACGTTACAATAATGTCGTAATTAGTTTTCCTGTCAAATTAAAACTATGATCTGAAGTAGTCGTACTCTTTTATATAATTTAGCATTAGTTAAAATATTTTAACATATGAAAAACAAATTGTAACAAAATTTCTATCATGATTCAAAAGTTTAAAAAAATAATTCAATTCTTTCGTATAACTGAAACAATTCTGTAAAAAAGCAATGCGATTTCTAAATACACATTGGATTATCGATTATAAAACAAGTTCTCTAGAGGAACTTGTTTTATAATCGATAATCCACGATAATTCCTCACTTTTTTTAAAAACTTATATACCGCCGTCTTAAGGATAAATTTTAAAATATTTTCCTAAATAATTTTATTTTTAATATTTTACTTTATTTCTGTATCATTTAAATATTCTGAATCCCATAATCAAACAAAATTAGTTTGGAAAATTTATTCACATAAAATTGTTTTTGCAAATTTTGATTCTTTGTAACATAGACTATAAAAAGATCTTACAAAATTGATTTAATTTTATTTTGGATCATATTTTTATTACTTGTTCTAAATTAAATAATTTAAGTACGTGTAAAATTCTCTATAAGCCCACACACACACATAAACTTTCATTAAATTATTTCTTTAGGAGACCTTTCTCATGGGTCTTGAAAATATATTTTACTGAATATCTTATATTTTAAACATATGTCTTAATGAAAGTTCTTGGATTTCCTAGGTGGAAATCTTTTAACTTAATTTTAATCTGTTAAACTTAAGATATATCCCATATATTCTTTTACCATTTCCTTTTTAGGATTTCTTTCATTAGACGTTATTACACACGTACTTGCCAATGAATTAAAAGTTTGAAATAGTATTTCATTCGACCATCTTTTTCCCGAGCAAAACCTGCTATTTGTGCAACGAGTTTGCTCGCTATCAAAGTGCATTAAAACCCACAGATTACCTTGAATGTCTATAATGTTTATTATATCTTTTAATATATAAGTATAAAAGAAGATAGTGCAATACTGGAACGTTATTCTACCATAAGCTTTTCTGAGACTGAAATTCTGCGATAGCTAAAGAAGGTGTTTCAAGATAAATTGATGTTTAGATATCAGCTTTTAACACTTGTCATGCAATGTGTATTGTCTTACTGCTCATGAAGTATCTGTTTTGAAATCAGAGTGAAAATGCAAACTTTGCAGTGTGTACTTGATCCATATACATACACACACACACACACATATACACACACACACACACATATACACACACACACACACATATACATATATATATATATATATATATATATATATATGGAAAATGGACCAAATCATGATATTCCCATTGGATACATGCACAGTTTGAACAGGGCAAGATGAATTCATTACTCTGTAGGGTTCTCTTCAAATTCATAGTCTTTTATCAAACAAAAATAAGATGTAGAATGCTTCATCCAACCACAATACCTGCTTTCTGTCCTTAGATGCCCAATATTTTTTTTTTTTTTTTTTTTTTTTTTTTTTTTTGGTACAGCTGCAATCAGATAATTTCATTTCGGCAGAAATGAGTGGTTTCCTCATAACCAAATAACTATTCTCATTCCTGTCCTCAACAATAATAATCTGCATATAGTTCAAGTTGAAATCTTTGGAGAAGAAATTTAGCTTATGATTATTTTGAGATCTGAAGCCCAGTCTCTGTTCTACCGTACATTTTGTTGGAGACGACACACTCTTCCTAAACTGGGCTCGAACTGCAATTATATCTTCCGCACAAGTTCTGATTTAAATTTTTGAAAACCTTTCATATTACTACTTTTGAAAACTTAGCAAAATTTCTGTCTTACTAATCGAGTCCCCTTCTATTTGGACACAATCAATAAGCCCTTTTTCAGATAGTGAAAGTTTCATCATTTTTTACATTTTACTTTACTCACCAGGAAGTGCATTCTTATACCTTATTAAGGCTAGCATTCAAAAATAAACATGACTATCTCTCGTCACCCTTTTATAGGTAATGAAAACTTTATCACTTTTCCATATACCTTATCCAGGCACGAAAATAATTACATTCAAACACGAAAACAATTACCACCATAAAAATATTTTTTTGCTTTATCTCTTGCAAGCATTCAAATGAAAATTACAGCGATTTATAACTCATTGTATATAATATATAAAAAATAATTTAAAGTTTTATCTAAAAATTGTAAATGAAAATAAACTTTTTTCAAAATTTTTTCCTTCATTGTTATAATTAATTTAAGGCATGATATTTTTATTCTTATATGTTTGTAAATATTATGTTGATATTTTTATAATATCATTTTTCAAGCAAAACATACAACGAAATCATTGAAATAAACACCATCTGCAGGTACAAAAATAAAATATTGATACAAATATTAAGTAATTAATTCGTATTAATTTTAACCACAGCAAAATAGTAGAAATACTTTCACTTAATGAGCAAATAACTACATTTTTCCTTTAAAATTATTCACCTTCTATAAAAAAAATAATTGCATTACTATTTTGAAAATAAAATCTATTTGCTTAATTTGTCTTTTAATTTTCCCAAATTAATGTTTAACTTTTACAACAATAAAACTTCACAAACTAAAATCTGTAATCTGACGAAATTTCCATTCCAATAAGATAAAAAGTAACCGACAAAGTGTCAAAAATATAGGAAATTAATTAGTTTTGCTTTAAATTATTTTGATTTTTAAATTTCTTTATATTTTAACTTTCTTATTCACATAAAAATAAATGCATATTTTAAAATAAATTTCTAATAAATCAAGTCATAGACAAGTTAAAGCAATAACAAAGCATAGTTAATTAGATAATTTTAGTTTTCATTCTCTTCAAAAATAGTAATTGACAGAACTATCAATGAAAAATTATTTCATTACTTATGTTATCATGAATTTTTTTTTATTTCTTGATAAAAAATTGTCCTTATTTTTTATTTCATGGCATTCTGATATTTTCTACATGTCTTAAAATAACATTCTGATTAACAAGTGTAGAAGATTGATAATCAAAAAAATACAACATTCATTAATATTAAATTCTTTGTCAGCGATTCATTAATATACCAAATGAAGTAAATATGAAATTGTAAAAAAACATTTTTTTTGCCTGATTACAGTCAAATTTTTTACTAATTTTTAAATATTCCTTTGAAATTTCTACGTCACACTTTCTAATCCTGAATTTATTGTCAGATATTTTGAAATTTCTTCAACATTAACTTCTGGGGCTCACCAGGCAGGACCTGATTCAAGATCCCCTAATAGTAATGGGTTTCTTCAGGGTGAATGGACTCATGTACCTGATTTTGCTCTGCTGTTTAACGAGAGAAGAAACAACGAAACAACAACAAAATTACATTCGCTGTAGAGACATGAATACTTTATTAAAAATTTAAAAATATGCACTAACTACTGTCTCAAATAAATAAATTTAATGAATTAATTAATATTTTTCTTTAGCTCTGCGGTTGGACAAAAATGACAAACACAGAAAGAGGAAAATTCGTTAGTGAACAGTACTAAATTTCGAAATTATCTAAATCATGTAAAAGACTTTTTTCTTTTTTTTTTTTAATAAATTTGAAAAACAATTGTGCATTTTATATGCTTACACTCAGTTTGTGATTACATTCATTTCTAAAACTATGCGATTTTGCTCAAACTCGTGCAATTTTCTCTTGTATCTTTCCCGAATGTGGGAACGTTACAGTTATGTAGATCTCAGTGTTACGCGTGCGATGTCATCATAACTTGTGGTAAGGCAACTTCTTTATTTCGTATTGTAATAACACAAAAAGCATTAAGAATATATTATCATTTATTTTTGCATACAAAAATCATATATTTAAAAATTCGGTTTATATAATTTTCAATATCATATTGGACAAATGACGCCCACCTTTGGCGATACACTGGGTGAACAAAATTCTGTTGTTCTCATCACTCTCTCTAGTACTGTTCTTCGTTTCTCTTTGAATGTTTCTCTTCAAGTCTCGGAAAGGTTGTGGGTGGTCAGTGACTTCAAATACCCCCACAAAAAGAAATTACATAAAATTCAATCTGGAGAACGCGCTGACAACTCCATATCGTTTCTTATTGAAATGAAGCACCAGGAAAAATAAGCCTCTACGACAAGTGCACAGTGTTCATTTCTCCAATGCATGATGTCGACTATGTCACACAACTTTATGACCTCCTCTCTGAAATGAGACCACGCCAATATGATTGTCTATACTCCATTTTGTGTTACTGCAATTCAAAATACGGAAGTTATCTTGTCGCACCCGCATGAGGAACCAGATATTGATTTAAAAGAGTTTCAAAAGACTATACTTAGCTTTAAAGAGAATGGTTGGCTTTCGCCGATAATTAAAAGGTGTTAAAAGGTAATAAAAATATTTTCGGATTCATTGGGTATTTGCAGAACACATTTTTTTTATTTGTATTACTTTATATTTAAACTACTTTAAGTTCATTATGCTGAACAGTAAAGAAATTCTAACCTTCAAAAATATGTATAAAAGAAAAAATACGTCTAACATGCCTCTGAGCTAATACAGTGGTAATATAGTGAGTTCAAATCAGTGTTAAAATTGCACTTAATTACAAGCGATATTGTCTAATTTTGAAAATTATTTCGACTATATCGAATTTACTTTTTCCATTCTTTCCTTTCAACTCTGAACAAAATATTCATGGGACATAGAAACAAAAAATTTTACTTTTATATATAGATCAGTTTTCATAATATTGTGTAAATGCACTGACAAAGAAAATTTAGCTTGCTTAATCGAAGAATCGAATTAAGCTCTAACGCTTTTAAGCGATTTCGCTATAGTCTTACTTAAAAATAAAATTTTTGTTTAAAATATTTTTTTTCAACTGGAATGTCATCCAATTCAGTTGTTTTTCTTTATTTTTGTGATATTTTTGCGCGGTATAGGAAAATTTCAATCCAATTGAGAAACATGAGTGACAAAATAATCAATTAAAAAAATGAAATGCTTTTTCATCGGCATTTAGGTTTTCCTATTTTTCATTTGTAGGTGACCTACCTCATCATGGTGTACCTTGGAAACGTATTTCGTACGGCAAAGTGGTCTATTTTGTTACATTGCATAAGCTTGCTTCTCCCAATTACATATGTATTGTTACTCCAGTACAAACCAGATTTATACATTGGAATGCCTCAGATTTCTTAATTTTGTCCTGGACTCGTTTTGTTAAATTCAGTCACTTTTCTCTTATCACTTACAGATTATCGCTATACTGAATGCACTAATTACGGGTCTTGATTTCTTGAAAAAGCAAATTTTGGTTATTTTATAAAGTTTTGAGCTATTTTCTGTGTTATAATTTTGTATGCGATCCATATTCATCGTATATAAAAATATTTTTTAATTGCGCTGCGAAAGAAATTTTTTATAGATGCACTTATGAATTTTTATGCGACTTTTTATGCATTTTTTACGAGATTCCAATTTACAAAACAAAAGCAGGTTAGAGTGTGATTTAAATTTTTTTAATATTCAAATAATTCTTACCTTTAAAAATTAAAATTTTATTTTATTAATCCATTAAATTATTCTTTTTTTTCCAAAAAAAAATACAAGGTAAAAAAAAGAAAGTTATTACCGTTTTCAATGACCTAAAAGAACATGACCTACAGAAAGTGTAGTTTATTGCTAGACCTCTTAAAGTGTTAAAAGTAATCCCCATTAGTACCCAGTACCTTCTGTCAATATGCCTCCAGTTGTGTAATACCCTTGCAGTAAAACTCACTGGTTCTAGACAATTAGACATATAACTAGATTCTATATAACTAGATTCGTGAGTACTTGGCAAAAATTGATTAAAAGGGTTTCCCACGAAAATGATTGTCCAGGAAATAGAAGAGGTGGTAAATCTAATGGCACAAAGTCAGGTAAGTATGTGTGTGTGTGTGTGTGTGTGTGTGTGTGTGTGTGTGTGTGTGTGTGTGTGTGTGTGTGTGTAGGATGGCACAAAGTCTCTCTATCAAGTCGTTGTACAGTATTCTTAGCCTCCCCCTCCCCCGAATGATATGATGCTTCACGTTATTGACCAAGAACAGTTCATACTTGCTATTAAATACAGCTGGCTTCTTTCGCAATGCCATTTGCACACATTCAAATTGTTAGGAGTGCAGATCCACAGTGACCAATTGCCCCTTTGGTTGCGGCTCATAGTAAACTACTTGACGACTTATCCACCAAACACCAGCTTCATCACAACAGCACAAATCTCGGGACCTGATTTTGTAAAACCCATGCCTTGCCGTACGTTCATTCACAAACTATCCCCAAATGATTCATGTATTCGGTGACATCATGCAACAGCTGATAAACCTACTATGAAATCGAGAAGCAAACAACACCAAACGAACTGCTTCCACACGTCCATTTCTCTTCGCTACTGTTACGGTCGATGAATCTTTTATAACTTTTAATATTCCTACTCTCGACTGACCAGTGTCTCAACCGCGTCATACTCTAATTTCCATACTTATTCTCACTTCATTCAAAGGCAACGCAAAAACTTTCTAGTTCACCTTATACTAAGTAGTCAGTATTTCAGCTCGAATTCATGTTGAACTTTGGTATATTTGGACTTTCTTATAGGAAATTGTTCCTGATTACTTTTTTTTTTTTTTTTTTTTTAGAGATTTTATTGGTGTTTGGAAAAACGTTTTCAAAACATTTAAAAAATTAAAAATGGCATCCGTCGTGAAACAACTTTAAGATATTTCATCACCTATACATTTAATTTTGAAATCGTCATTATATATATATACATACACACACACGCATATATATATATATATATATATATATATATATATATATATATATATATATATATATATATATATATATATATATATATATATATATATATATATATATATATATATATATATATATATTTATTTATTTATTTATTTATTTATATATACATATATATATATTTATATATATATATATATATATATATAAATATCTGATCTATATATTTATATATATATATATATATATATATATATATATATATATATATATATATATATATATATATATATATATATATATATATATATATATATATATATATATAAATATATATATGTATATATATATATATATATACATATATATATATATATATATATATATATATATATATATATATATATATATATATATATATATATATATATATATATATATATATATATATATATATATATATATATATATATATATACATATAGTAATTGAGTTATGTGTTCACTAGAGTTTTTAAAACAAGTGTTTCTCTTTTAAAGAAACCCATAAACAGTTTAAAAAATATCTATGAATGAGATTAGTAGTTTTTGTAGACTAATAAGCTATAAAATACCTTACCAACAAAATGTAAATTCAAGTTGAAGATTTTTTGAAAACAGTAATACGCAATCAAATTTAGAACTTCCTTTACGCAAAATTTGAGAAACAAAATTAACGAATTGAGCTAAACAATGTTAAAGCGAAAAGATCATTCTTAATCCTCCGAATAGAGAAGTTGTTGACAATATCAAATTGGTGAGAAAATTCCTTACAACCAGGCGGATGGGAAATAATTCTGATTTATTAGAGCATCTTCGGAAGAAATTCCAAACAGAGAGGAATGAGTTTCGTATCTGTAGTTACTTAAACAGATATACAATAGCGATATATAGTAATGATGGATATAATCCTATATAAAATCATCTACAAGGACAATTAGAAGCAGTACGCAGAGACCAAATGCCAAGAAAGGGAATATATAATTAATTTAAGAAAGTAAATGCCAAACATACTTACACATACTTGGTAGTAAAATTTTTATAAATGTTTATTAATATAAATCGAATTGTTGGAAAAAAAAACTTTAAAAAAAATAGTATTCAATTCTGAATACAGATTAATACATACACGTTTCGGAAATCTCTCTTCTTCTTCCTCTCCTTATTCCAAACCTTCTTAATTTCATTGCTTTAAATTGATTCAACAAGTACCGAATCACAGAATAGAAGTGAATTGAATTTTCATTTCTATATCTGTAAGCTTCATGTTGTGTATTTCTTAAGAAAATGTCTTATAAAGAAAATGTTTTCTTTTATTTTGATGCCAGAACTAAATGATAATTACATTTCAATTACTAATTGAAGGGAATATTTTCTGCTAGCTTAAAGAATGAAATAGAAGGAACAATGTCTTCAGCAATATTGTGATACGTTTAAATAAAGTGCGTTACATTTATTTATGTATATTATAAATGACTAATGGTTTTAGTGTTTATTAATATTTTAGAAAAATGCATATACATATAGTTTGTCTTATAAGTATTTTACTTATCTGAAAGTAAGAAAATTTCTGAACTCTTTCATGCTACTTTGATATTGATTCTATTTTACATGGTTAACTTAGCAGTAATTTAGCTATCACTCTGAGAAATAAACTGTATTTTTGTTTTAACATGTTTTGTAAAATTCTTTTAAAATTAAAACAATATTTTAATACTTCGTGGTGCTCTGGTTAAACGAAAGACGCGCCTTTTAATTTCGCTTAGCCATCAGTTATTGAACTTAACTTCTCCAAGTGTCATAAACAACAGCAACAACAAAACATATTTTTTCAGAAATTCATAAATTGATACAAAATTTGCCTCGTAATTAAACATCAGATACAATGTTTTCATGTTTATATATTTAATACGTTAAAAATTTTTATTCGAACAAAAAAAGAAAAACTCTAATCATGTAAATTTGCGCTTATTAAAATTCTGCAACAAGGGAAGCATTTATTAAAAATTTTAGCGAGAAAATAACTGATATTTTCAACACATCAAAGTATTTTTTAATATTTATTTTGTATACTTACTTTAGACCTCTTTAAAATTTCAGCAATTTTTCATATAATTAAAATGACAAATTAATGGCAACTAACAAAGATTTCAATTAAAATTTCAAATTTAATCAAAAATTTTATTCGTATGAATTTTTATAAAAAAAATTGTTACCACGATTATTTACGTATACAAAATATATTCCTCCTAATCTTATGTAAGTACTCTTTGTTGAAAATATCTATGTTTACAAAAAGCTTATATTTTCATAAGCACTCTAATAATATCTAGCAAATAAAATTATTCTGAGATATTTTTAACAATCATTATTTTTCATTTATATTTATGAATTAATTAAATTTAGAAATATTTAAATATTTTTACAAAGGGTTATTCTCATAGTTTCTAATATCTAATTAGAAATTTCTCATATCTCATAATTTTTATTTCTAATCTAACTAAGCTATTTTTCAATATTTCCTATTTTTTTATTTAACATATTTAAATCATTTATTAATATTTATCTTTCGTTTTAACAGATGCATTCGTATACACAATTTTGAATAAGGATAAAGTAAATAAATACCATATATATTTAATTTTCCCAAATGATATATAACCATCATCTAACAAAAACTCAGTTGCTTTTAAAAATATTTACTATTTAAACATTTTGTTGTACAATTGAATAAATCAAAATCTATCTATACTAGCCATTTGTGAATTAAAAGTTCAAAAGATAGGATAAAGCATCTTACGAAGAATTTTGAAGCCCGTGGTGGTATGAGATTTAAAGTCTTGTTCTAGTGTTCAGAAGTCAGAGGATTTGATAACTTTATATGATACTGCATGGAATTTTGCATTTTACAATTCCTGAACGGACCAATAAGTGGCCACGTATACAAGGTGGCTGAAATGAAGAATGCTAACTCAGGAGGTATGGTCATTTGATTGTGGCTCAGTATCACGAAGTGATTAACTCTTATTCTAAATAGCGTTTATTCTATATTAGGTAATAATTATTTCTGAAACAGGTAGTTGCACCTAAAAAGCTATTGTTACTGCTAATGCTAACATGTTCCCTATCTTATTTATTCACTGGAATTCTTTCATTGAACGCGGATGAAAGGATATTAAATCATCTCATAGCATTCTTTTGCTTTAGTTTTTAGTAAAATTTAAATTAAATTTATAGTCAAAGCATTATTAATGATATACCAGACAGAGATCGATGAACCGCATTCTAATCCTAATTTTTAACGGATATTCAAGTATAGTACAGTTTCAATTAAAATATACAAGAACAATTCTTACAGTTAAGCAGAAGAAAATATATAATGTCGGATTGAAAATTAAATTTACAAAAATTATAAAAAAACGACATTTTGAGATATGGAAAAATTATTTTTAAGTTATTAAACAAATGAATTGTTATTGAAAATTTTAACAAAAATTATTTCAATTATTATTTTATGCATTTACATGTATGCATTTACATTATTTTGTAACTACTGTTTGTCAACACATGTAATTAATTTACTTACAGTTTGAATGGTGTCGCCATCTATTGATATTGACCGAACACTATAATGCACCATCTTTCGAAACTTCTCTCGTATTTGTAGAGTGATAGATTAGATACATTTTTAACTTCATCATGCAGCATGAAGTTATACGTATTAAAATTTCGCCTTTTGCATGCACGCCTATTATTTAAATTTTCAAAGATATCCTATCTTGTAGCGCCAGAAAAAGATCAAATATTTGTTGTTGTTGCTCCAACATGTTTTCCTGTACTTATCAACAAGAATTGGCTCTACCAGTTGGATGGAATCATCCGGTTGAGTTATCCACAAAAGAACCCCATGCAATACTTAACCTGCCACTCCCAGAGGTATCGTTTCACTTGGATGACATTGTATAGCGACATACTAACTATCTATGGCAGAATATACAAAGGGAAGTTCACGTGGTTAGTATTATAGAATCTTTAGTCTGCTGTTGTAGTGTCGAAAGGTGCTGAAACTTTTCGTTAAAATGTGGTGCTTATAAAAGAATATTTCACATTTTTATAAAAGTAGTCAGATATTCTTCAAAATATCATTCATTTTTCCTTTATATTACACATTTAGAAACACGGGGCACTGCTTAGTTTAAAATTGAAGTATAAGATGGATATGGATTGATTCCGTATAATTACGTATAGTCTCTGTAAGCTTCATCTAGATCTATAATACAAGGAGTTATGTGAGCATGAAAATTAATTTTTTCTATTGCTCATAAATTTTTGTTTCGGCATCTATATTAGAAATATATGTAAATCTTATTAATTTTTTATGCATAAGCTGTTAATATTTATTAGTATAAAATATATATATATATATATATATATATATATATATTTATATATATATATATATATATATATATATATATATATATATTAAACTTAGAATAACGGAGAAAATTTTAGTGTAGTATTAAAAGTTTGTTAGAACAATAAACTGTGCCTCTTGAAATATACAATAATAAATTTCAGAATTATTTATTTAAAGAAAAATTCCAACTGACGTATTAAGTAAACACATTTTATCCCTTAGAGATCAACATAGAATTGGAAACCCCAATTTGAAGTCCACCCACTCTTACTGCAATAGCTTCAGCATCATTTTACAATTGAAACGATCTGACAGAAGAGGGGCAAATGATTGTACAGATTACTTTAAAATGGTCCAGTATTTTATCTGTCTCGAGCTGTGCAGAGTTCATTCGCAATTTCCCCATGTTTCTAATTAACACATTAAGAGAAGAGCAACCATTTTATAAATAATTCTCTCTTTCCACTCAACAAATAGTTGCAAGCCGCTGCCTTCCGTTCCAAATTCATAGTTGGATCATCTCGTTGTATTTTAATGGGCACGAAATAAAAGATTTAAGAACATTTCTATCGAGTTTTGGGAAAGAATCCCAATTAAGCTTAACGATCGTTGACATTTTCTCAATTTGCTCTTCCATAGTCATTTCCCAGGTGCTTTTCTTGTATATCCAGGCATTTATGAAGAGAGGAGGAAAAGAATAAAAAACGATAAAAAGCATATCATTAAAAAATATTTTAATCTTTAAGAGAACATTTCAGTTTTGTGAAAGTCAATCCATCTTAATTTATGTTCTTAAAGTGATAAAGAAAATTTGTTTTTAATTAAATTAATGTTTCAACATTCAGTTTGTAAATTCTTATTTCTTAGTTATGTTTCTATCTTGATTTTTTTTTAAAGAATTAGCTTGATCTTCTAAAGACATTAAAATTGAAATAAACAAGCAAAATGTAAATAAACTGAACGTTAATACGAAAACTAATGAATTATATTCTTTATATGAAAGAAATTTCTGTTGAAATTGTACTATGTAATGAATATTTTTAAACTGAATAATTAAAATATTTTTTCATGAATAATTATATCGATTTGGAGACTGCTTAGTATATTGTATTATGTTATGCATTAAAAATGTTAAATATTAATGAAATTATGTAATATATTAAGCCATAATTTGATTTTAAGTTTTTCAGACATAATATAGTATTTAAAAATTCAATTTCTAGCCAAGTCAAAGTTTCTCACTAAAAAGGAATAAGTATTTACTGATATCTGATAAATATTTACTGGAATTTTAATTCCATTAAATATTTACCAGATTTTAATATTTTTAATGAAACATTTTCACTGTAAGAGTAAAAATGTTTGCATCCTTTAAATTCAAAGAGCAAATAATAGTAAATTGTATAAAATATTTTTCATAATATATAAAATATAAAAAACTTTTGATGAGATAAAAGAAAACTTCATACTGTTTTATTTAATGGAGAATTTTTTTCGTTTAAAATTATTCATAATAAAGAATTTTTATTATCTTTGTTGAAAAAAGTAGATTTCCACAATTTTTATATTTTCTCAACAATTTTAGGATTATTATAACCTTGTAAGAAACAGGAATTTTCGTAAAATTTCACAGTAAGTTTCAAAAAAGCAAGAGAAAAACTAAAAAGGGAATTTTTCTAGTGTCTTCTAGCAGAAAAAATACTAAGCAACTGATGTGAATTTTATTCTTGTAAAGTCAAATTAATTTCATGAGATACTTTTTAAAAATTTCGCGAAACAGAAGAAAGGAAACCCACTCTATTGTTAAGCAGAATCAATCAGAAATTCATTTTAAATCATAGAGAAATGAACAGTTTTATGTTTCAAATTAATTCCTTCATTCAATTGGGATGTTTTTAGAAATGATATTTCTTACAATATTCTTAATGTTAGCAGATAAATGTGCAGACTACAGTGAAAAATAAAGTGAGTTTCCCTGTGTGTACTGTAAAGCAGTGCGTCTCTTTCCACAGCAATAATTAACCCTGAGACTTTATTTTGTGAAGATGTGTTGATCTGAAAGCTACTTTTACCTGCTTATTTATTTTTAATGCGAGATTTTAATGTCTGAAAATGTCATAACCTTTCACCACGAAATAACTATTTCCCTTTCTTTGATTGAAAGTTAAACAGAAAATATATAAAAAAATAGGTGTTAATATAACTACAAATAATATATAAGGGACCGGAAAAACACTGATAATTATATTTAATATTAGTATAATTTTTGGCAATTTGCTGAAGATTATAAAACTAAAAAATTCCATATTCTTAATATTTCACGTTTAGCGTTATTATTTGCTCCGGTACTTATAAATTAAATTTAAATGTCTAATAAAGCATTCAATTTTACATTACCCTGGAAAAGATATTTTTACAGAACGCTTGTTAGATTTGTTCGTCTGTACACATTATTTGTATCTATTGTTTGTTCGATCACATTCATTAATGTTAAATATCGGACATTATTCTTATAAGTAAGTTTTAAATGAAAATAGAGAGTAACCTTCATCATATCTCTCTCTCTCTTCCTCTTTTCTTACAAATTTCACATTTTTCAAAATCAAAAATTACATACCTATAACTCTAAAATAATAGGTGAATTTTGAATTTGAAAATATAAATAGAAATGCAAATGTCTTTGTAATATGTATGTCAGAATCCCTAGCAACGTAATTATGACAATTCGATGAAAATACTTTAACATGAATTATGATATGTATAAGCTCATATGATATGTATAAAACCAATTACAAGTTAAGTTCAACAGAAATATAAATTTAATCAAAAATAAATTTACTATTGATTGTATAGCACAATTTTAATTAGAATAATAGTCGTTATTATATTTTCTTGTAAATCAATAATCACGTTTTATGTGACGAGGTATGTAAATAAATGATGTTTTAATAGATTAAGGAAAATAGAAAATGTATTATTTGCTATCATCATGAATTTAGAAATACGTACAATCAATTTATTAAATAATCTATGTTAATAAACGCTGTGAATCTATTTTTTCAATGACGTTGCATATTAAAACTCCTTCTAGATGAAGCCGAGTGAGTAATTATGCATGTTATTAAATTATGCATATTTTAAAATTTCAAGCCCTTGAGTTTGTTTTCTATCGAGTTTTCTTGAATAAAAACACTAAATACAAGAAAATGATATAAATGAGTAATTTATTTCTTAGAAAATCATTCGAAATATGTACACATTATCAGTAAAATTATTTTTATCTAGGAAAATTATTTACTTTACATTTTCAAATATTACATCATGATGAAAGCTTAAAAATCCATATTTAAAAGGATATTTTAAAAAGCAGCACAAAAGCTTAATTAAAATTTTCCATCAAATTATCGAATTTTATGATATTTCCGAATTCTGAAGACAAGAAAGTTTGTTGAAAATGTTTATGCATCAAATAATTTATTTTGCACACACTTCAAAGATTATTTGAGTATATAAACATTTTATAATCAAAAGATCACAAAATGTATTAATTATTTGAAAGAATGATTAAATAAACATCTTATTGTTTTACAGAAAACTTATTTTAATAAAACTTAATTTTTAACTTAACCGTAAATTCCTGGAAAACACTTTCAAAAGGCATATGAAAATATTCCTCGTTTTATGATAATTCTGTTATATTACACATTCCATAAAAATTCTGCTTCAATGTCTCCAGAAGAAATTTTAAATTTAATTTTTAAAGAGAATTTTGATATATAGTAAGTACAAACAAACTTGCTGAAAAATTGCATATACTTACTATGTATGTAAAAAACACTTCTGATTATTTAAATAATTTTTCACGAAGTAATTTTAATGTGATGTCATTCTATAGTGTAATGATATTTCATGCATTCCAAATTTAGCTTCATTGAATGGAACAACTACACATTTTTTTTTGATGAATATGAGTAGAATTTGTTCATTTACCTCTGACGGCCGCATTGGCCTAGTTGAGTAGAGGTCGTTAGGAAAGTAGTAAGTTCGAATCTAATCTTCACTAATCGTTGTTGGAGCATTGTGTTGGCAATGTCCTCCATGTAAAATATTAGGCTAAGATTTAGTGTCTCCTAGCTTCTAAATTACCAAAACTTTCTTCCCTTCCGTTATCATGACAGGATGTCCACTGGCCTTCTATAAAAATACCATCAGGAAATAATGAATTATGATGCAGATATTAATCCAATAAAGAAAAACAGTTTTGTTTTCAGACGAATATATAATACTGAAAATATTACTGCAAAAAGGTAAAGTCAGAAAATAAAGAAGTTGAAATAAGGTAATCATAATACAATTTACAGAATATTTCAAGAAATATTACAAATTAAAATTTCATTGTATCGTTATACTATTTGTAAACAAAATCATGATAAACAGATATATTTTGAGTAATTCTGTTGTATTTAAATAAAGTTTGATATGCAGACGTTTGTTTGTCCTTACTATAATCAAATAATTTTCCGACAAATAGATCGGAAAATTATTTGTGTGAATAGTGGTTGGTTAACGAACAGTTCAGACTGCAAACACATTGGACAGTGAAAATTTTTAAGAAAAATTATTGTGTTCAGATAACGAACGCATATTCGGATAACGAATCAAAACGAATTCTAACGAATATTTCGTGGCTCTAAGAGCATGATGTGCAGTGTTCCAAATCCAAAAGATCAAAATCAATTTACATCTCTCTTGAATTATGTTGTTTGCCTATTAAACTTCAAAGTTATATCTTGGGAAAAAATTTTCTCAAAAGAATATTTACAACCAAATTAGATTATCAGTTTCGGTTTTGATTCAGTTTTCAATTTGAGCACCTCCTCCCCTTTATTTATTCACTCTCGCTTACGTGGTCTTGAGTCACGAATTCCAGAGAGCAACAACAACAATGTCGTTAATCACCCTACAATGACATTAGTTACTTCCTGAAAATCTTGAAAAAGAGAGAAAAGCAATCGACATTGGGCAAGTCCTCCAACGTCCTATGAAGAAAAAATAAAAGGTACTAACTAATATTTCATATTTCATATTAGTTAGTACCTTTTATTACATGTATGTACATGTATGTATTATTTTTTATGGACTTAAAAAGAATTTATACATCATTTTAACGATTTTATTTCAGGGTCTCCAGAATGAATCAAATGATTTCAAAAAATTATCTATGGTAGATCATTGATCGGTTAGCGAACAATTCGGACAGCGAACTTAGTTTTGCTACAGATTATGTTTGTTAACTGATCAACCAACAGACAGACAGAATAAATAAATGCAAGTAAAATTAAAATTAAATAAATCCTATATTTGTAAACTCTTAACAAAATATTTAATGCCTTTACAAGTTAATTTGATGAAAAAAATCCCGCCGACTCCAATTCTCCGTTCAGACCTCAGTTGCACATGAATGCTTTTACTCCTACTTCTGTGAACAAACCCGATGAAGACTTTTGCTTATTATTTTAAACTAATTTAGATAATTAACTCTCTTTCGAATCCAAATATTTTACGGTTATAACAGTTTATGACAAACAAATAAAAAAAAGTCAAATAAATCTTTTATTCTTGCTGCGAAATGGTACCAGGTGAACCGCCGCCGACTGCCGCTAATGAAAAGTGAACGAAGCCCTCCTTTAAGCGATGAGGAATCGCTCTTATCTGAGACCAGCTCAATTAAATTAATTTATTAACATTAAGTTTTAATGAGATTTGCCTTCGTTGAAAATTCTATCACTCACTGCAGCACTCGGAGGAAAATAATTTCGTTACCCTTAATAAGAAGCACCATTTTGTAACACTCATTTTAACTCACTTTAGCTTAAACGAAGAGTGATGAAAAAAAAATAATAAGTGAGTTCGGAGATTTAGCGGAGCAAACAAAGTTAATGTCGCCATTTCAAGCAGCTGAACTGTAATTTTTATGATTGTTTATTTTAACGGCCTAAAACAAAAATCAAAAATCTTAATTAAAAGTATAGCTAATGGCGGATTTTTGGCAATATAGAAATATTGAAAAAAAAAGTTCTCGCAGATAAAAATGTATACAATTTCAATCTTTCTCGCCAGAGTTTACGAGTGAACTATTCAAACATTCTTTAATGTTAGCAATATGATGACGACGCATTCTACGTTTCTTGCACTTCATTTAATTTGCTATGTTTCATTTATTTAAATGCATACATAATTTGAGTAAAAAAATAACTAATTTTCATCCTTGACTAATAGTCGGAGCTATTTTTCTTACAAATTAATGGCGAGAAAAGCTTTACAGCATACATAAATACTAAATTTTTAAAGCATATTTACATCATAAAAAGTGAAAAACTGTTAAATATATTTCTTGAAAAACTCCTTCTAATAATGGTTGAAAATTAATTAAAATTTCTATAAATCTCGAAATTGCTTTATTTTGATAAGAAAGCTTGTTAAATAATATTTAAATAATAACATAATAAAAATTGTCCTAAAAATAAAAATTATAATGAATACAAATAAAGTACAAAATTAAGTGTTTAATATTTAAAACTTAGTTATATGATAAAATTTGAAAACTGTGAAATATATTTTAATGAAAACAATCAAATTATAATTATTGGAAATTAATTATCATTTCTTTGAATTTTAAATTTGCTTTAGTTTAAATTAGAAAATTTGTCAATAAAAGAGAATTAGTTTTTGATAGTAAAAATGTTTTTTATCGTACCAAATTTTAAAAGTTTAACTGTTTATTCCTAACAGACAGAATGTTTCAATCATATTTACATCATAAAAAATAAAAATTAAAAAACTTATCTTAAGAAAACTCGTGTGAATAAGGGTGTGATAATAACTGAAATTTAAATTTTACATTATCTTTCCTTAGAAATTTTTATATACTGTTTAGCAAATAACCTAAAGTAAAAGAGAATGCATGTTTAATGTAGTTTCTTCAACAAAATACACACATGCTTAATATACGTGAATAAAACAACTGTGGTTTCCGTTTCAAATATGAAAAATATTCTCTAGGGAATATTCTATTTTCCAAATAGAAGTTTTTTTTAAATATCTGCTTACTATGATGAACAAATACATACATTTTAACCATTCTAAATAAGTATCTAAGTCCAAAATTTATTATTAGTGATTAAATACACTGATTTTGTTGATAAAATTTGGAATTGTATTGATATTCATAAAAATTATTTTTAAAATCCAAATATAAAATGAATGCATAAATGCTAAAACTTTAAATCCTATACACATCTTAGAAAATTGGATAATCACAAGAGAATTATTTTAGGAAAACAACAAATATTGGTTAAAAATTAGAAAAATTTCTTTAAATTTTAAAATAATTTTAATTTAAGTTAAGCAGTTTGTTAAATAATATTTAAGTAAAAGAGAGCTTAAATGTAATAAGCACAAAATCTCTATATTAAATATAAGTCAGCAATCCCACAAATCTATTTAGTTTTGCAGAAAATACCTGCACTATGAGTGTGATAACTTTTTATCTTTGACATCCAAACTATGTGTATTATGAAAACAATGAACCGCAGCCACGGACACCTTTGCACTCTTTGAATTTTAGTCATGGAAAAACTATTTATCTAGTAACATTTACAGAACTCATAGAAAATGGATAAAATATATCATCATTGCTGAAAAAAAAATATCAAACCTTGCTTATGAAGTAATTGTAGCATAAATGGAAGCAGCAGTACCTCCTAGACCTGAAAAGTACTCATTCAATAAAAATCCTCATCCTCAAAGTGAGCTAAGAGTCGGGGGTGTTGTGCTTATAGACGATTATATAAAAAATAAGTTACTTTGGAATCTAGGCAGAAAAGATAAAACTTATAGATAACAAAGGAACAGGGATAACAAAGTTCGTTCATACGAAGGGAAAACTGGTAACGGACTGTTAAAAAGAACATCACAACATCTCTACCCATTGGAAATATGAGTACTTTTAACTTTTCTTGAACTTTACTTGGAACTTTTAAATTAAATTATTTGAACTTTATATTTCATTTCTTATTTATTACTGCAAATTTCACTTCTAAAAGAAGTAAACAACATTTGAACTATTATAAATATTTTTTCACAATTTTAGAGACTCTAATTCAAAACTTTACTTTTTAATGTTATCAAAGTTAAGACAAATTAATCAGTCTTTTGAACTTTAAAAAATTATTAAGAATTAATAATTTTAAAGAATTATTAAGAGTTTGTCTATTGATTTAATATATTTTATGTGTGTTTTTTTTTAATTTATTGGTGTTGTCATTTATGTGCTAGTAATTTTAGTTTAAATTCTTATAATTGATATTTTTAATAATTGTTACATGTTTATTAGTGTTAGTCTTAAATTTAAAACTTTAATTAGTAAACTCTATAAAGAGTTCAGTTGGGGAGTGTGAAGAAAAAGGTTTGAATAGATGGCGCTGTCGTGTACTATTATATATGAAGACTTTCCACTTTTGTTTTCAATTGAGGGAGGAAGCTTTCCCAACTTTTCGATGGAACATTGAGTTACTTTAGATTTCTTGAATATAATTCATTAATATGAATTTATATGTAATTGTTAATATTGTGTGTACCATTTGTGTTTTTTTTTAATTGTTTTTGCTTATAATAGATGATCTCTTGTTTCTTTTCCCGAGTCGTGTTTTGAATGCCACCTTTTTATTTTATATATTATAGATTTTCTAGATATAATTTTCTTCAACTTCAAACGGAATTGATCAACACTGGGAATGAATTCGACGAATAATTATTGTTGAATATCCCTCAACCTTTTATGTTTCGAATACTTCCCAGAAACCTAGAAAATGATGATTGGAAACTATGACATGCCTAAACAATAGAGTAGACCACACTTAAAAGTGTGGAGAGTGTTTGTGTATGGTCAATAGCTCTGGTATCTAAATGATGGACTGTATAATTTTAAATATAAAAAAAATACTCTTTATTTTTCGTAGCTGATTCTTCTCGTTCATTTTACAACTGCTCTCCTCAAAGGCAGTAACTCGACTCTCTCCTCTCTCACAGTTTTTTTGTTTAGTTTTTCTCACATACAAAGATGGCGCTGCTGCAACAGTGTTTCACGGGTACGGAACATTCCGCCCCACGTTGTAATGTTACATTCAACCCATGAATATACAAATAGTTTAAAAAAAAAAAACTTCAGCACAAAATTAATTTAAACATTATATAAACACAAAAACACAAAATTAATGTAAACACAAATTATTATTAAGTAATACAATACAATAACACATAAAATATGATAACAAATTATATACTAATAGGTAAAATACAACCCTTTGAAATGGCTCTTTTGAAAATTCCTGAAGGAGTTTTTACTTTAACAACTCTGACCCGTTTATCATCGCCTAGATAGAGCTGTAGTATTCTACCTAATGACCATTTTTGAGGAGGTAGACTTTCATCTTTGATGAATACTATCTCATTGATTTTAACATTTTCTTTCTCAATCCTCCACTTGGATCTCTGTTGCAAATTATTAAGATATTGCAACTCCCATTTCTTCCCAAAAATATGAATAATTTTTGTTAATTTTTTCCAGTTACTCAATTTATTTTCGTTAATGTCCATTAAATTAGGTTCAACAATGGCATTTAAAGGTCTACCAATTAGGAAGTGAGCAGGTGTAAATACATGATACACATCAGTATCTGAGGACAGAGGTACAAGTGGTCTGGAGTTGAGAATACTCTCCATCTGAGTAATGACAGTTAAAAACTCTTCATAATTAAGTTTAGCATTAATAAACACTGTAGTAAAATGAAATTTAAATATTTTTACACCACTCTCCCACAAACCACCAAAGTTGGGGGCTCTAGGAGAAAGAAAAGGCCAATCAATTTCCCTCAGTTGAAAGATAGTTTGCAAGTTTCACATCTGCTTTTAAAATCAAATGGTGCAGTCTGGACAATTCTTTATTTGCACCTGTGAAATTTGTTGCATTATCGGAATATAGTTTTGAACATAAACCTCTACGAGCAACAAATCTCTTTAAACATGCAATGAATGCTTCTGATATCAAATTTGTTACCATTTCAAGATGAATGGCTTTGGTTACCAAACTTATAAAGATACATACATATACTTTGTGAAATTTCACTCCTTCTGAGTGAAATAAACTAGATTTTTTAAGAGTGTACGTACATATACTTTGTGCAAGATACCTTTTCTTTGATGTTTAAATTTAATATTAAATGGACCACAGAAATCAACTCCTGATCAGTTAAATGGGAAATTATTAGTAACTCTCTCTTTAGGCAAATAACCTATTAATTACTCAACTCCTATAGATTTAACTTTAAAACATGTAATACAACCAAGCCCAATTTTTCAACACGCTGTTCTACCTTGTATAGACCAAAAATTTTTGTCTGACATAATTTAGCAAAGCAGTTGGACCTAAATGAAAATATCGCTTATGATACATTTCTATAATGATTTTTGTGAGCTTATGGCCCTTAAGAAGAATAATGGGAGATTTACTATTGAAATTTATATTTGCATTTTTTATTCTACCATTTACTCTTAATAATCCATCCTGATCTAAAAAGGGGCATAACATTTTATCTTACTTTTATCATGTACAGTTTTTTGTTGGCCCAAACATTTCATTTCGATGGGGAATTCGATGGGGTCTCTGAACCTCTTTTACTAAGAATTTTTCTGCTGCCTTGATTTCTTCTGTTGACAATTCTCCTATCCTCCTTTTAGTAGAGCTCTTTAAGTTGTATAAGAATCTGAAAATATAACTTACAACATGCAATATTTTAGTATAATTATTACTAATATTGAGTAAGTCATAAATAAAGGAATTTGAAGTTAAAGTCAACACAGATGAGTCATTGTGACGCACATTTCTCAGTTCAGAGATAAACTCATCTTGTATCACTAATGAAGGAATTTCTCGGTTGGGATAGTCTTCTTCAGCAAGGAAACTGTGACCGTTAAGCCATTGTTCACTTTCAAGAGATTATTAGGTTCCTTTCCTCTTGAGATAAGGTTAGCAGGATTGTCTCTCGATGACACATGGCGCCAGTGATGAATCTCGGGTAAAGTTTTGTATTAGGGTAACAAACGTCTTTAGCAGGTAAGGCTCCTTTCGGATCCACGAAAGAATTATTATGGAATCACTCCACAAATGGATATTCTTTCTGCAGTCTTTAAGCAGTAGGGCACCTTTAACTTTTGTAATCAGCTTCGCTAAAAGAACTGATGCACGCAATTCCAACTGTGTCGGGATTGTAACTCTCTTAAGGGGTGCCACTCGTGACTTGTTACAAACCAAAGTCACTTCATAATGTCTAGTATCAGATGTTGATTTGCAATAGATGACACATCCATACGCAGACTCAGATGCATACGCAAATCCATGAAGCTCAATGTGCGTTGATTTATCATAATGCATCGCTTAAATTCAACATTGTTGATCGTTGGCAAAGTTTCAATGTCAGGTATATGAAACTAGAGCTAATCATGAACTAGTGATTATACTCTTGTGTGTAAGGCCTCAGGTTTGATCACAGTAATTATTAAATACTAGGTGTTTATTTCTGCTTTCTGAATGCTCATCTTTTTTTATATGGGTGTGTTGGATTTTGCTGAGTTTCCATTTTTGCAATAAAGTCTCCCCTGACTGCAAAACATGTTGAATGTATAAATGTCTTACAACAGTTTTTAGCTATTGGGCTCTTCACTATGTAGTGTAAAAAGTGTTCCAATCTTAATTTTTGCAAAAATAACAATAATAATAATCTGCATCTTATTTTAATTTTTAGCAACAATATTACTCATGAAATAGGCAATATCTTGTTATGATGCTGAATTAAATTTATGCAATGAATTTATCACACATCATTTTAGCAATCAAATATTTATTATTTTCTAAAACTGAACAGAATACAAAATAAATTTACATAAAATTTTATAAAGTTTTTTGAAGTATGTATGATTAATGCGATATACTGTATATAATGTATATGACTAATGTAATGATTATAAAATACCTTACAATACTTATATAATGCTAATATTTCCTGTTAGGAATTAATTTTTAAAATGTGATGAAGAAATAGTTGCTTTCATTTCCCCTTTTATTATCAATTTGTAAAAATTGCTTGTGTAATTATTGATTAATTAATTAATTCTAGTCACTCCCTTCTAGATTTAAACACCAAAGTTTTTGTAAGAAAATCTTTGCTTTAGTTATCACTGGACCCAAGAGGCCAAGGGAATCAAAAGTTCTTACAATTGTAGAAAGCACTGATCTTTTCGTTGGAGGAATTGAACTCTCAAGATGTATTTGAAACGTGAAATGAGGTGTGCTGTGACTCCACAGAACTCCTAACGGCTTTGCCTCTCTCTGGAAACGGTAGTCATAATCAGAACATGTCTTTAATTCAGAATTATTACTACACCACTTGTGTAGCGTCATTCCTCCACTCCTAAGGATATGCTCCAGTTCAGTTTGAAGCTGTTTCGTTTCAGTTATGGTGGCAGCTCCACTAAGCACGTCGTCCATGTAAAAGTCTCTCTCTAGGACGAGTGATTCTGGGGGGTACTTATCAATTTCATGTTTGGCTAAATGAAAAAGCACTTTAGTTACAAGGTATGGTGCACTAACTGTGCCATACGTAACTGTTTTGAGCTCATAAGTTTTAACTGGTTCATTCACTCCCTCTCTCCAAAGAATTCTCAAAAGTTTAGTTTGATTAGGATAAATTAGAATCATTCTATACATTTGTTTAATATCTGCTACAAAAGCATAAATGTGTTTACGAAAACTTATCATTATGGAAAAAGATCCTCTTGTAAAGTAACACCATTAACTTGTAAAGAATTAAGTGAATTTGCTAAAGTTGTTTGAGAAGACGCGTTAAATACTACATGAAGATTTGTTGTACTTTTATCAGGGCGATAAACACCTAAATGGGGTATATAATACGTTCCTACTTCTTCCTCACAATCTGGAATTTCTGTCATGTGACCCAATTTCTTATACTCGCTCAAAAATTCCTTATGTAATTTTAAATACTCAGGCTCTCTTAAAAAACGATTCCATAACAAATTTAATTTTTTTAATGCAATTTCTTTAGATTTACCTAAACACTTTGGGTCTTCTTTTAAAGTCATTTTACCTATATATCTTCCTGTACTATCTCTCTTAACATTTGTTTTGAAATGTTCTTCACATATTATTGTTTCTTTATTTTTAGAAATTTTAGTTCCAACATTTTCTGTCTCCCAAAATCTCTCTATTGCTTCATGTAAAGCAGTATTATCCTTAATTAATCCGCAATGTATTTTTCCCTCCATTGTAGTGGGTAAGTTCCCGCCAACAACATAACCAAAAACGGTATTTTGAAGAACCAAATCATTATTTACAGGAAAAATCTGACCTGGACGTAATAATTCGTAAAATATTTCAGCGCCTAAAAGTAAATCTATGCACACAACCTTGTTTATTAAAGTTTTCATCAGCTAATTTTACATATTTTAACTCTGGTACATTAACCTTAAGCATCTTTGATGGCATAAAATCAGTAATTTTAGAAACAACTAAAAATTCTAACTATTTTTTAAAATTTCCCTCTAAATTAGAAATTGTAGTTTTAGCAACCGATTTAATTGTTGTGCATGTATGACTTATACCACAGGCTGTCAAATTTGTTTTATTTCGTCTTACGCCTAAACTATTTGCGCTATCAGTCGTTATATAATTATTCATTGAGCCTTGATCTAAAATAGCGCGTGCTCTGCAAAAATTTCCTCCTCGATCTCTTAGCAAGCAATTCACCATACTAAGCAAAACAGTTTTTGACAGATTTACGACTCGCGTAGAAAGAACTGGGTCGATTTGGTTAGAAGGGAAGTTCGGGGCAAGTGGGGAAAGTAAAGATTCTTCACGAGGGGGCTGATAAGGGTTGGTTAACGCCTTCAGTTTGTGCAGGCGGTGACTCCTCAGTTCTCGGAAAATGCAAAGAGCAATGATGTCGGCTTTTGACTCCCTCTGTTTGACATAAATAACATGAAAACCGCGATTTGCAGTTACTTACTTGGTGTTTACCAAGGCAGTTAAAGCAATAATTATTTATCTTAACTATCTCTACTCTATCAGAAACAGGCAACGCCATATAATTTTTGCATTTATATAAGGGATGATTTTCCAAACAAAGAATACATTTTGCATTCTTAGAATCGGATAAAAATACTCTAGAAATATTTCTTTGATTTGCGGGGAGTGTTTTCGAATTCATTAGTTTATTTTCTACCGTTAGCGGTTTCCCAGGGGATATATAAAATAAATCAATTTCTTTTGCTAATTGTAGGGTTTTAAACCAAGTATCTGACTGTCTAATACTGATATGAGCAGCGGTTTCTCTATATAATGTTTGAAATATTTTATCGGATACAATTAATTGCTTTAATTTTGCAAATTCAGACACTTTTCTCAATTTTAAGTAGTAATCAAAACTTGTTGTTAAGCACGAAGCGAACTGGACATGAGTTTCATTTGGGTGTCTTATTGTTTTTCTGAATTACTCTAAGCATGATTGTGGTGTGGGCTCAAATAATTTTCTAAGAATAATTTCTTTAATTTTTTCATAATCACTTAATTCTTCATTGCCTATGTAGGAAATTATATTTGATGCTTTCTCACCAAGTAAATTTAAAAGAGTATCTGCTTTATATTTATTTGAAACATTTTTTGCTACAAATGCCCTCTCCAAAGAAGTAAAAAATAGATTCCAAACTTCTGGTTTACTCGGTATTTTAATTGTTAATATTTTAATGCTTTTTATTAAGGAATCTAAAGAGTTGCAGTCCTCAGTTTTATTTTCTGGATTAGTTTCTACAATTTTTGAATCTACTCTCAAGCGTGTTAATTCTAATTCAGCTTTCATTCTCTCTACTTTTATTTGCTCTAATTGCAACTCTGTTTGCTTATTTTTCTTAATTATCTCTAACTCTAGTAAACGGTTCTCTTTTATAGATTTTAGGAGATCAGCTACATATTCGGGCTCATATTTAAACGTGATATTATTCTTTATAATGTTCGTTAAATCTACAATTGTCATTTTATCAGTAATGACCTCTCCTAACTCCGTAGCCGCAACTTGCAAATCAATTTTATTCACGTTTTTAAACATTTTGAAAACGGAACTCAAAAATCAATTTTAAATTTATATAATTAAGTTAATCAACAACACAAACTATAAAAATAGTTATTAAGCTCAACACAATTAATTCAAATCGATAATATAAATTATCTCATGGGAGTGAATGACCAAAAAACTCAAGCACATACCTTATAGCAACTGATACCGCTCTCAAAGACAGTTGGGTTGTTGATGTTTACTCATTTTCACACTCGTTGTAGGCCATATCTCATCAAAGCTCCGGCGTGCTGGACCAGATGCTTGTGTATGGTCAATAGCTCTGGTATCTAAGTAATGGACTGAATAATATTTTAAATAAAAAAAATACTCTTTATTTTTCGTAGCTGATTCTTCTCACTCATATTAGAACTGCTCTCCTCAAAGGCAGTAACTCCACTCTCTCACAGTTTTATTTTGTTTAGTTTTTCTCACATACAAAGATGGCGCTGCTGCAACAGCGCTTCATGGGTACGAAACAGAGAGTAGGCCACACTTAAATTTATCATACAGTCATTGGTGGTCAGTGATAGCACATTTTGAGGTCATTGCGAGCGAGAACTGCAGAACACCTAAAAGTGGTACTGTATGCTATTGGGCCATTTTTATCTGCAAACCATTTCAAGCAAAATTTATGAATGGAGACAAGTTTAGGATCCTGCTATCTTTGTATATATATATATGTATATATATATATATATATATATATATATATATATATATATATATATATATATATATATATATATATATATATATATATATATACATATATATATATATATATATATATATATATATATATATATATATATATATATATATATATATATATATATATATATATATATATATATATATATATATATATATATATATATATATATATATATTATACATTTTTTCCGAAAATGTTTTTTCCGCCATTTATCCTAACAATTCACACTCATAAGCAATGCATTAATCAGATATAATGTGATGAACGGATAATAAAGATTCTTCTTTGACTTTCATCGTTAAGTTGAAACAAGAAAATAGCCATTCGCATTGAAATCGCATGTCTCAAAGAAGTAGTTCAAAAAGTTAGAAAATAATTATCCAGTAATTTTAAATAAGAAGGTTTTTTTAATGACAGTAACAAAATATTAGAAATGCTGAAATAATATTTTATGAAATAAACAAACGCTTTCTTTAATGGAAAAATAAAATTGGAATTTAAATTACAAAAATATGTGCCAGCATTTTATAAAAAAAAAGTTCCTAATTAGAAAATTTCGTCTCGTTTCTTACACATTTCAGAGAGCAAAACAATAGGTAATTTAATCACCTTTCCTAATACGGAAACTTTTTTGCTGGGAAAACTCTGAGCCTAAAAGGGATAAAGAATAATAAAGAAAAAAACATTTTTCAGTTGTAAAATTATGACAAATTATTATTAGATTTTATCGTGAAAAAACTTTTAAAAAAGATAAATATTTTTACAACTATTTTCTCGTTCATAAAAATTGTTTTTTAAGCATGACGCATTCATATTTTATGCTCAATTGCTCTGTGTGTTGCGCAAACTTCACGATTATTTTACTTAAATAGAAAAAAGAGAAAGAGTGTATAGTTCTTCTGCATATAAAAACAAAAAAGTCGAATATTCAATTATTCTTCAACTAAAAAATATATAATGCAACCAAAAATACATGTTAACGACAATTTTCTACTAACCGCCATTTGAAATTCATCAAATACAATATTTATTATATATAAGAATCCTTTTCATGGAAATATAATTTTTCCTGCACAAAGAATTTATAAATTCTTAAAAGTTAATTATTATCTCATCTCTTATCAAACAAATAATATTTTAGGTGCTGACACTATGAATTCCACATTTATTCATCTAAAAATTCCAAAATAACATGCAAACTAACCCCAATTTTAGTGTTACCGGGTACATAAGATAAGGCTGTTAATTACCAACGGAAATTGCCAAATAAAAATTTATTTTTAAAGATAGATATTATCGAATGAAAATTGTTAAATCTATTAACATGTAAGCAACCTTTCCATTTGCTACGATTGTTACAAAAAAATTTATATTAAGATAATTTGTTTTGATAATTTACGTTTTTTTTTTTATAAAATTTCAAATGATTTTTTTAGGTTGAGTGTAGAAAATGAATCATTTCACCACGAAACCAAAGCTTGTTGAAATAACTGTCGAAAAATGAAACTTTGGAATAATACCTCGCAAAATTAAAGGCTTCAATACATTTAATGATTTTTTGAGACCGTAGAAAAGCACCCAATGAAAAGAAGAACTCGTAAGATATTGCAAGTTCTTAAAATCAAACATTAAGGCAGACTTCAGTTATTTCACTGAACCAAAAATTGAAAAAATCTTTGAAAAGTTGATGGAATTAATCTTTCCTTAAAGATGTTTATGTATTTTGCACAAATTATCAGCATATCATTTGTTGTTTCTAATATAAATTGCGTACCTGTGATTAAAATCCATATGTTGGAAACATAAGTTTGAATGGAAGATATCCATAAACATCTAATTTTATCCAATAAATTTAAAATTAATTTTATTGAAAAAAAATTTAATGAAAATGACTCATCTGAGAAAAATACTTTTCATAGGTTACATCATTAGGTATATATATATAATTGTATACATATATTCAATGCAACTTAATTATTTTTTAATTATATAGTAAAATTTACTACAAAATTGTCACCCAGATATTTAATGTGTAAAATTTAATACATATTAAATATCTGGGTGACAATATTAATAAACTTTTTATTCCACTTGCCAATGTCTGTACTTTATTTAAGAAAAGCAACAAAAGTATATTTGTAACAAAATTTTACTGAACATATTATTAGGCTTAGATTATGGTACTCATTAAATAGGTAAAAATGTTCTTCCTATCATAAGTTCTTCAAAAGCTGATATACGAGAAATACAAAAGTTTTTTCTATATGTAATTGTATTGAAAATCTTAGCAGGAAAACAAACACCTTATTAACTTTTAGCACAGACGCTTAGAGTACCGGCGTCTTTCCATGCAGCAAATGTAGGTTTCCCTTTTTTATCAATCAAGCATTGTCATTACATTACTTAATTCAAAAGAACAAGCTTATAAACATATTTATTCATTGTTTTACAAGAAAGCAAAATATCTCTTGGAATTATTTTATGTAGAAGAAGAGACAAGAAAAGCAATAACATCACTCTAAAAATGAGAGTGTCAACAATAATCTCAGTGAAATGTCAATGAGAGTAGTGTAGAAGACGTCCTACTAACTAAGGAATTCAAGTGGACTGTATATTTTAATAAAAACAATCTTTATTCAAACATAACAAAACCATAAAACAGGATAGTGGGAAACCGACGGCATAACCATCTGTCACTTTCCAATGTTACAGCTACTCTCTTATAAAATTACGCAAACAGCTCCCTCACTTGGGTGAGTAGGAGCGCCATCTATATGGTAAGGGAGGACTTAACATACTCCCCGGGGTTGAAATATTAATTTCAAAACAATATCAGGGATTTACATCGTAATATAAGTAACATTATGCAATTAATAGTTTCAAATATTTGAAAAATTCAAATATTTAACATTTGACTACATATACAATACAATAAGTACATTACAATATACATGAGAAATACAGGAAATGTGTAATATATATATGAATAATAAGCAGATCATTTTGTTGCATTTTTAAAAGTGATCAATATTTTTTAATTTATAGGTAAAATGCTTAAACTTCTGACGTTACGTTTTACAATTGTACCATTTGATAACCTTGCGTTTACAACTCTTAGAGTCATTACCTGGAAAAACCTGTTTTATTCTACCAATTAAATATTTATTAATAGGAAGATTATTTTCTTTAATTAAAACAGAGCCTATCATTACATTGTTTTTTTCAAACTTCCATTTTGTTCTTTCTTACAAATTGCTTAAATATTCCCTTCTCCAGAGATCTCATATTTGTTTTTTCCATCCATTAAAATTACTTTTCTTTATATCAGTTAAATTGGGTTTGTTAATGCTTTTTAACAGTCTGCCAATTATAAAATGACCTGGACTAAGTGTTTCGAAGTCATCGAAATCAGAACTTAATGGAGTAAGAGGTCTAGAGTTTAACATTCCTTCGATTGAATAACTATGGTTAAAAATTCTTCTAGAGTGAAGTTGTTGTTTCCTACTATGCGCTTTAAGTGATATTTAAAGGACTTTCCATCTGATTTCCAAAGACCTACAAAATTAGGTGATCTAGGGGGTATAAATTTCCAATCAATAGTTTCATCCAAGAAAAAACTATCTAATTTATTATAAGGATTATTCAAAATATCATTAAATTTCTTCTGCTCTTTATTTGCCCCAATAAATGTCATTGCTTTGTCAATGAATATTTTAGAACATTTGCCTTTTCTAGCGATGAATCGCTTGAAAGAAGCTATAAAGGCTTCTGACAACAAATCAGTTACGATTTCAAAATAAACTGCACGAGTAACTAAGCAGATAAAATTGCTACATATACCTTATTAAGTGTTCCTTTTCTTTGATTTTTAAATGTAACATAGAATGGACCGCAGAAATCATTACCTGTAACATCAAAGGGATAACTTTGTTCAATTCTTTCTTTAGGCAAATTGCCCATTATTTGATTCTGCATTTTCGGCTTGTTTTTAATACATATCAGGCATTCATACACTATTTTCCTATACAAATTCCTACTATTAAGTGGCCAAAATTTTTGTCTTACATAATACAATAAGGACTGTGGATTGACATGCTAATATTTCTCATGATAAAATTTAGTATTATTATAGTTAGTTTATTAGACGTAGGAAGAATGATTGGATTTTTCTTATCTTTGACAAAATTTGAATTATTTAATCTACCTCCAACTCTAAGAATATTTTCTTCATCAATATATGGATTTAAATATTTTAAGTTACTATTACCTAAAATGGGCTCATCTTTGACAATTTTACTTATTTCTTCAGAAGAGTCTTCATGTTGTATGGCTCTTACCATAAACTTTTCTGCTTTTTCAACTTCTAAAGACTGTAATATACCTGATTTTTTCTCGGATGGAGATTTCAGATTGAGTAGAAATCTGAAACAAAAACTTAATACATGGATTATTTTTGTGTAATTGTTAGAAATTTTCAACAAATCGGATATAAATGAATTTTGAGACATTAAATTTAAAAACTTATAGTTCTTATTAGAAAAATTGTCAGTTTTTCTTAGTTTGTTTCCAAATTCTACTTAATTCATTGGAGCAATGGATTCATTTGGAAAGTCATCTTGTAACAGAAATGTTGATCCATGAAACCAAGTAGAATTCTGGATCAAGGAACTACATTTTATCCTCGTGCGACTAGATCTGCCAGATTGTTCCAGGGCCATGAGTTGACATCAGTCAGGGATTGAATCTCTGTCACTCTGTTGGCAATAAATGGTTTCCACTTTCTTAGCGAGCCCTTGATCCAGTGTAACACAATATGTCGGTCGGTCTAGAGGTAAACTTTGATTGTAGCCTTTTTTTGAATGATCCTTTTTATTTTGTCAGCTAAGCGTGATACGAGAAGAGCTCCCATTAGCTGTAATCTAGGCAAGGTCAGTTTCTTGACAGGTGAAACTCGACTTTTCGAAACAACAAGATTTACATCTACCCCATTATGCTTATAGACTTTAAGATAAATTGCTAAACCATAAGCTTTGTTGATGGCGTCGGAAAAGCAGTGTATTTCTACTTGTTTATTGAAGATATTGTCCAGGATAAATCTTGGAACTTTCAATTCCACAAGTTGAGGAAGTTCCGTTCACTACTTAGTCCACTGCTCCTCTAAATCTGTTGGAAGCCTTCATCCCAGGATACATTTACCCACCATAATTCTTGTAAGATGCGCTTAATTCTTATGGTAAATGGAGCTAGGAGTCCTGTAGGATCGAATATCTTCCCAGCAACTCGTAAAATGAATCGTTTCGTATTATTCTTCGTTTAAATATTTCTCACTTCCACTGTTAGACAGTCTTCTGCAGTATTCCAAGCAATACCTAATATCTTCCCTGAATTGGCCTTCAATTCCACAGAAGAGGTTGGTGAGTTAGTATCAAAGTTTTCGTTCTTCCATCTGTTCATTAAGCTTGATTCATTGGAATTCCATTTTCTTAGCTTCATACCAGCTTCCGGCATTATTTCCTTAGCGTTGGAAGAAATTTGGAAGGCTTCTTCAACATCATTTGCTCCAGTAATCAAACCATCAACGTCGAAATAAGTGTTTGATGAGTAAACTGTAGTGGGATATTTATCACGATATCTTTCAATATGATGCTTTATCGTGGCGGCTAACAGGAAAGGACTCGAATTAATATCCGAAGAGAACACGCTTAAATCTGTAAATTTCAATTTCGTTATATTTTTGAAGAGATTTACAATTTTTCCAAAGGAATCTTGTTGCATCCCTATCGTCACTCGACCTGATATTTGCAAAAAGCCCTTTTTGATATCGGCTGTGAATGCTACTTTATTGAAGCGAAATTTAATTAAAAGGTCCATTAGGATTAATTAAAAGGTCCATTAAATTAGGATTAAAATTTGGGCCGGGTAACAAACATTCATTTAAAGACATCTGACCATGATCATAAGACCTCGCATCAAACACATTATGAACTTTGGTGGTGAGTTTATCATTTTTGTAAAAGGGGTTGATGAGGAAGATAAAATATGTGATTACCTGAAGAGTATTTCTCGGGTAGAACTTTTTCTATGACACCTGTTTTCAAATAATCTTCTGTTATTTCATTATACTGTTCATGTAAAGTGGGGTTTTTGTTAAGTCGTTTTAAAAGAGTATTAAATCTCTTTTCTGCAACTGGATAATTATTACTTAAATCAAATGAATTAGAGATCCATGGTAAACACACTTCGCACAGCGATAATCCTTATAAGTTATTGTTTCATTAAATTTTTGTAAAACAACATCATGAGAATATACTTTTGGATCATCTCTTATACCTAAGGATTCTAGATTCCAAAACCTTTTTAAATCACTTTATCATGATCATTTATTGCCAAACAACACTAGAATTCTGGAATTTATTTGGAATTTCTGTTTTGTTTATCGAACCTGCTACTATTCAACCAAATACTGCTTCGCGTAAAATAATATTTTCATGTTTTAATTTAATTTCATCTGATTTTAACACGTGATAAAAAACAGTTCGCCTCCAACTAAACAGTCAATTTTTCCTGGCTTATTAAATTCAAGATCCGCATAGTTTAAATTCTTGGTAAAATTTAATTTTGATATATCTATTGGTTTTGAAGGAGTGAGATCTGTGTAATTTTTGGCACAATTAGAAATTCAATGTCTGTTTCGAAAGCTTTATTAGGATTAGAAATTGTTGTAGATATCATTCTTTTAACTGTTAAAGTAGATCCATTAATCCCTGCAATGGGTGCGTTAACGTATTTTTTCCTTATTCCTAACAAGTCCGCAATTTCATTCGTACAAAAAGACGATTGCGAGCAAGAGTCTAGTAAGGAGCGAAAAGAAAATAAAGTTCCGTTTTTTCCTTTTATTTCTATTTTGGTTGTTGAGAGTATATAACGTACTTGGGTGCAGCAGAAGGGGAGAGATAGTGGTTAGTCATCGTAAGTGAACTTTGAACTTCTGCAGGGTCGCGTTGCCTCGAGGTCAAAGGATCTTCATTTATGGTTTCGCCGTCCCTGCATATGAAAGAGTCGTGTTTCCAGTGTAGATTTCTCTTTTCCCATATTTGGCAAGTCTTTTGGTTTTTACATTCCGAAAGCTTATGAGATTCGTAACAGTTAAAACAAATATGTATTCCCCGGACTGTGTTTTGTGTGACTCTAGTCAAACAATGACTTTTGAACATTTAAATAATTGTGTGGTTCTTTCTCAGAATGATAGCATTGTTGAAAAGTATTGGAGACCCCGTGAACTAATGGCTTAGGTGCTAATGTTTGGCATTTGTAAGTAATAAACAAAGATGTTTCCTTTTTATTTCGTTATAGCGGTCATTAATAGACATTTCATAAAACTTTTTACATTTAAAAATGGGATGAGAATTTATTGAACATATCGGACAATTGGAATATGATTTTATCATCAAACTTTTACTTTTAAAATAATTTTCACTTTTAGACTTTACGTATGAAGGTTGATTTCCTTGTATATTTCCTAATATTTTACTGCGCTTTAACAAAAATTTAATAAGTTCTTCCCAAATCGGAAGCTCGTTTGTGACCATAGTCACTTCATATTGCTTACGCGTTTCTTTATCTAATTTTTGGGAAATGATATTGGTCAGTATTAATTCCGATGATTTATTTAATTCTAAATCTAACAATTTCAGCGCTCTTAAGTGTTTTAAAATATTGTCCGTAAATTTCCTCAATTCTTTTGATGATTCATGAGTTAATTTCTCTAAAGATAAAATTGAAATTATATGAGAGTCATCTATTAATTTCTTGTTTTCATTCCTTCCTTCCAGAGTTTTTAATAAAGAACTAACAGTATCATTCGTTGAATGATTCGATTTTGCTTCACCCTTTAAAGATGCTTGTAAATAATAAAGTTTCTGTGTTTCATTTAAATCATTATTTTCAACAATCAAAAAAGAAAATCGACTTTTAAAAACATTCCAATCTTCATAATTACTAAAAAATATGGGTAAAGGTATTTCAGGGTGTTTAACCTTAGATGCATTTTGACATTTATTTTGTTTCTTATCAAATTCATTTGTACTTTTTATTTAGAAATAAGGAATTTCAACCTTACCTCAATTTTATCCAGGCTTTCTTGAAGCTCCTCTAAGTTTTTCCAATGTTCGTCAATATTTACTTCTTCAGGTAAGGCTCAATATTCACTTCTCATTCCCTCAATAGTCCTATTTATAACTTTAACGTTATCCGACTTTTGTAACAGTTGTACATGACTTTCAGTTGTTTCCTGACAGTCCCTTATAAAGGAATCAAACTTTATGATTTTTGTTTTGATGGCACTTCGCAGCCGATTCAAAACAGTCATTTGTTGCTTTACCATAATTTTATTATCTTGTTTGCGCTGATGAGCTCCGGGTGGCTAGGAACAAAATGTAGGAGCCTCCTAATAACTGATGAATTCAAGTGGACTGACTGTATTCTTTAATAAAAACAACATTTATTCAAACATAACAAAACATTAAAAAGGGATATCGGAAGACCGATGGTCTGACACCTTCCAATGATACAGCTACTCTCTTACAAAATTACGAAAGCTGCTCCCTCTCTTGGGTGAGTAGGAGTGCCATCTATATCATAAAGGAGGTCTTAACAATAGAGTATTGAATTTCTATGGGGAAGCCAATTACAATCATTGAAGTTTACATAAAAATTGATTTTATAATTTGTGAAAAACTATGACATTGTTTAAATCTTGAATACTTTTTATTCTTAAATTTTAAGTCAATTATAAGAAATTTTGTTTCAAAAAGTTAAAAATTAGGATTTTAACGAGATTAAATCATGCTTTTCGAGATTAAATCATGTTTAATCTCGAAAAGCGTAAAATTTGGTTGAAAAGGTAATGCCATTATAGCAAATGTAGAAATATTATTCGTGAAATATTTATGAGGCATTATAGTATATGGATATTTCCAATTTAAACTAAAAATAGCTATATTCCCCCCCCCCAAAAAAAAACTTTTTTTGAAAATCATTTTTTTGTCGTGTCTATAACAGTTATATCAAACAAAACCGTGAGTTCTTGTTTGCGGCTTCTGCAAAGCTTTTGACGAATGACTTTTGGCGATGATAGCAAATTTTCGAATCTCTTTTGATCAGCTCTTACAGCCGGGCAGTCAAAAACGTGGTCTGATATCAGGTGCGAGTCTGGGCTTCCGCAGAGTCCCCCACTGCCCTCTCCTGCCCACGGATATTTTCTTCTAAGCCTGATAATGGATTTTTATCAGTGTCCATATTACACAGCTGTTGATTTGTTAGAATCGGCATTTCTTTTAGCTTACATTTAGCTATTACGTTAGCATTTTCTTGGAGGGCAACTTAATTATTGTTGAACTAACGATTTAAAAATTGTACATCATCAATACCTGCGGCTTCAAATTACTTTCAGCAGATTTCTAGATAATTCGAAAGAGTGAACCTGTTTCCCCTGATTTCAAATTTCGAATTTTCCAGACTTAATTCTATCCTGTTTTGACTCTCCGTAAGAGTTTGGGAGGTTAACAGATTATTATTTTAATCTTATGGTGCAGTTAAATCCTCACGTCATCTGAAGGGCAATGTAACACGATCCATTTAAAGAAGCATTGAAAAATTCTAGTCGTAAGTTATGCACTGAAAGCAACCAGCCGGGTATCGGCTTAGATGCCACTATATAATAAAGATACCAATATATATATAAAACGAGTATTTCCTTTATTTCTAAAGGCAGATTATGAGCAGTTACAGCAAAAAAGGTAAGAGTATAGATCAAAAAAGTGCAAAATGCCAACCAGCTGCAACAGAAGCTCTGCGAGAAGAGTCTTGCGCAGAGCAGGAGGACCGTGGAGTCCATCACCTCTCCATATTGGAGAAGGAACAATTTTAAATTCAGAGCGATTATTTGGAAGGCAGTCATGTGCAGTTTTCAAGGGAGAAATCAGTGACCGCCCCACGCCTTCGGCCGTTACACAAGTAGATTTTGCTGATAAGATCTTCAACAGTACGGAAGGGCCTAGGATGAGAAATTTAGGACCCCTTTTAGTTTGGAAGTTGACTTCTGCATTACCAGGAATATCACGGTGGGCGGGAACTCACTGAAAGACTGTAATTTTCTCGTTTAATAAAGTTTAATAAATCATAACACGTGAATTATAAATTTTATTATTTGTTTTGTATCGAATAAAATTGATTGATAGATATAATTGATTATTACACCAAATATATTGGATAATAATCCACTCGATATTCAGACTCCTATTTCCCATTGTTTGTAGATTATCTCAATTTCTAATTCTTACAGAGTTTTTATGATTTAAATTTTATTATTACCATTTGATATATAATATAAATACATATTTTTTACAGTTTTAGTAATTTATGAATAAAATATCAAAATTACTCACAGTGCTTCCCTAAAAAAACTCACAGAAAATTGATAAATAATTTAAATGAGAATTTCAGATTAATATATAAATAGTTTACCTCACATATCCAAATAATATCCCCTAGAAGAAAGTAAGAAACATTATTCGAAGAAAATAAAGTTACATGTTTATCTTATTAATAACTCCCAATATTATAATCAAAAGTCTGTTTTTAATTACTTCACATGAAAATACATCCGCCAAAAGAAGAATTAGAAATGCTACTAAGATATAATTAGTAAAAATGAAAATAAACCGGAAAGAAATAAATCCTTGGAAAAATAATTTTTGGAGCAAACCGACAGTAGACCGGTCTAGAGAAACGAATTAAAAGGGACAAGAAATAATCCATAATCGCTAAATCTCAGACAGCACTTCTTAAGATCTTAGGGCTAAGTAGGATAAGCAAGAACGTAATAGCAAAATATAGGTATTACTTCTGGAATAAAAGTAGTTAAAATCCTTCGCAAGGGTGAATCCCCAAAATGCCACAGCAAAAACAACTTACTTAGAAACATCTCATAAGTGAAATAAAAAGATCAAGAAAACATAATTTTTCTATATATTATTTTATAAAGTTCAATATATCTATGAGGAAACAATATAAGAAATAGTGGAAAGGCACACTAATTTAGTATTAATGTTCATTGCGAAGATTTATCATTTAAATAAAAATTTGACACTTATGATTGATCAATCATTTAGCATCATTTTAATACTCAACATATTTAATGATATTCAAATGATATCTTCAAGGATGATTTTTCTAAACACTTCTGCATGTTTTCTTATGAAACAAAATTCTAGATCAAGCAAATCACAATATTGGATGACATTCAAGTAACATGGTTAAAACCCGAGTTTGTTCCATTTAAGAAAATTTTCCCTTTTTTTTTCCCATAAATATTTTCAACATTTTTTTCAGTTTTGAAATATTTCTTAATTTTACTCACTTTTTTAAACTCAATATACTTATCAATGATTTATTACCAACTAATTAATCCAAATTTAATCATTTGAATGCATGCACTAGAATACCAAAGACACAATTTTTGTAATGTAATTACATTAATAGGATTGGCATCAAATTTTGGATGAAGGCAAAACACACACTCTGCAGTTTCAATGTAACAATAATGTAATTAATAGTGAATGTAAATTCTGCTAGTAAAAGTATATGTCCTAATTGTATAATGTGTAGCAAAACTCTCTAAAATAACACTTTCAAAATTGCATTTAATCCACTTTTATTAATGATCTTACTGCTATAAAAACTACTCAAATATTCAATAACGTATGTTTAAAATTAAGATTCCTCACTAAAATACAATCTAGATCCTAAAATTAATTATTCATAAAATGATCGATGGCAATTTTTAACTTAAATGTCATTAACAACCTTACTTTTCAACAGAATTTCGACTAAAAATTCATCCTTTTAAAAATCAGCTTGTAGAAAAGAGCCGACAACAGCTCATTTGTTTGTAATCTCAGTTATTGTTTGCAAAGCAATTTAAATACTTTTGATCAAGTTATTTAAGGAAATTTCATACAACTTACAAGAATTTATGTTTTAATAGCAATAGCACAGTGTTTGCTTCAATTTTAATGTAGATAAAAATATGAATGACTATATTTATCTTATTCTTTAATGTATTTCACTTTTTGTTTGTCTTTTAGTTAAAAAATAAATCTCCAATAGCTTACACTTCATCATTTTTTCGACAATCGCACAGTTTTATATTAGTATGCTAACACGATCAAAATCAAGTGAAAAATAATTGATATAAATTTTCAGAGGTGACTTCATAAGCTGTTTAAATTTAAAATTATAAAAGGAGATTAATATCACAAACTATAACTGAATATACATCAATTAATAACTGAGATTACAAGAATTTACCATAGTTGATAATTTGTGAAAAATATTATATCTGTTATTGTAAAACAAATTCATATAAGATTATACATAACTGTATCAAAATATGAGTTTAGTGTAAAATCGGGTATCCCATTTTGGTTTGTCGATAAATTTTGCCATTAAAATTTAACTTCTGATAACCTAGCGACTCAGTTTAAATTTTGTGTAATGGCAACAGCCATCTAATTAATCACTTTTAGCGCGCCTATCTTAGTGTAAAAAATATCTAGGTGTATCCGACTGTAAACTCTTACGGAAAGGTTTACCAATTTCCATGGATTCTGTACTCTTAAGACAGCAGAGTAAAATAGAAATTATGGTTTCATGTCTCTTCAAATTTCATAGTGTATCAATGCCTATCCCTTAAGCCAATGTGGTAAAGCAGTTTTGAAATCAATTTATGCGATGTTAGATTCTTACAAGATGTTTTCCTTATTCTTTCTAATAGGCAGTTCGTGAACTTTTAGGCCTACTATACATCCATACCTGGTATTCATTTAATAAAAAACTCATTCGTTTCATTTTCAACCAAGTGAAGAGTTGCTTCATGGTCAATAAAAAGTCATTTAGCCTGTTGAACTTTTACCTGGAATGTCGATTTTCCATGACTTTCTTTTTAAAAATTGTTTCCCCATTGAGCTGCTGGAGCCACCAAATTCCAGGATGTTGTAAATGGGGCTGTCATGTAGCGAAGAGAGTTTCCCTCGTCTCCTCATTAGCCATCCATGCTCGAACCTGGGACCTTCTGCTTCAAAGTTAAGAACGTTAACCACAAGCCATCGGTCAGCATAATGCAAACATTGAATAAATGAAAATAGGTTCATACAAATTTCTCACATTTTTTTCATATGTAATTAAAATAATACACTACTGGCCATTAAAATTGCTACACCAGGAAGAAATGCAGATAACAAAATGTTTATTGGACAAATATATTATACTAGAAATAACAAGTGATTAAATTTTGAAAAAATTTGGCTGGATATAGATCCTGAGAAATCAGTACCCAGAACAATCACCTCTGACAGTAATAACAGCAGTTATACCCCTGGGCATTGAGCCAAACAGAGATTGGATTGCATGTACAGGTACAGATGCCCATGCAGCTTCCACACGATGCCACATTTCATCAACCGTAGTGACTGGCGTTTGGTGACAAGCCAGTCGCTCGGCAACCATTAACCAGACGTTTTCTATTGGTGAAAGATCTGGAGAACGTGTTGGCCAGGGCAACAGCCGAACATCTTCCGTATCAAGGAAGGTCCGTACAATACCGGCCACATGCGGTCGGGCATTATCCTGCTGAAACGTAGGGTTTCGCAGGGCTCCAATAAAGGGTAGAGTCACGGGTCGTAACACACCAGAAATGTTACCTGCTCTGTTCAAAGCACCGTTATTGTGAACAAGAGGTGATCGAAATGTGTATCCAATGGCACCCCATACCATCACGCTAGGTGATGGGCCAGTATGACGATGACGAATGCACGCTGCCAGTGTGCGTTCACCACGATGCCGCCAAACACGGATGCGACCATCATGATGCTGTACACAGAACCAGGATTCCTCTGAAAAAATGATGTCTCGCCATTCGTGTACCCAGGTTCGTCGTTGATCACACAATTGAAGGCGCTCTTGTCTATGACGCAGCGTCAAGGGAAGCTGCAGCCATGGTCTCCGAGCTGAGAGTCCATGCTGCTACAAACGTCGCCGAAATGTTTGTGCAGACACTTGTTGTCTTCCAAACGACCCCGTTTCTTGACTCACGGCTGTGAATTGGTTGCACGATCCATTACGGCCATGCGCATAATATGCCTGTCTTCTCTGCTGCTAGTGATAGGTGGCCGTTGAGATCCCGCATGGAGTTCCGTATTACCGTCCTGAACCCATCGATTCCATATTCTGCTAACAGTCATTGGATCTCGACCGACGCTAGCAGCAATACTGCGATAAGATAAACCGCAATCCCGGTACGCTACAATTTGACCTTTATCAAAGGCAGAAACGTGCTGGTACGCATTTCTCCATCTTACACGAGGCATCACAACAACTTTTCACCAGGCAACAACGTTCAAATGCAATTTGTGTATGAGGAACCGGCTGAACAATTTCCTCATTTAAACACAATATAGGTGTCGCTACTGGCGCCTGCTTTGTCTGAATGCGTTGAAAAGCTAATCATTTGCATATCACAGCACCTTCTTCCTTTCGTATAAATTTCACGTCTGTAGCATGTCGCCTTCTTGGTGTAGCTATTTTAATGGCCAGTAGTGTAGAATATAATTTTGAATTCTTACACCACGATAGTAACAACTTAATAACTGTTGATTGGATTTTTAACTTTATAAGAATTAACTGTTATCGCCAAGAATCATAAAAATCATACTGAAATCAAAAACATATCAACATTTCATTCATAATGGAATAAATATGAATGTTGTGATTTCGTATTGTTATTTATACTGACAGTTCTCATAGCTTTTTCATTACCATTCCCACAAAATATTCTAAACGTAAGAAACTATGAAATTTTGTCGGAAACATTTTTGCTTGTAAGAAAAAAGTAAATTCTAATTCTGCAGTACTTTGGTACTGCAGAATTAGAATTTTCTTATGTTCTAATTTTTTAATTTTGTTAAGTTTTTACATCAGAAATAATTACATTAGATCAATGTAAATAATTTACGGTTATTTTGTAACGTGAAAAGTACAGATACGTTATGATTCCAGATGTTCTTTAGAAAAGTTAAGCAAATATGTGCTGCGTAAAACTTAGATTACCCTGGACATTGCTGTAAGGTATTTTTTTTTTGTTTAAAAAAAATTCTATGTAAAAAAAATTGGCTATTCAAAATGACTCAATAAGACCAATAGATTACTCATGGAAATTCAGGGTTATTTTTGCAAACATATCTCAAGCTATATGTAATATTCCATGGAAATTCAAAGTGAAATATGATCAAATATTTCATACGTAGATTTTTTCCCCGTAGAGGAAATGCTAGAATATATTATTTATTTTAGATGGATTAGAAATAAAAATTTCTAAATTATTTAAATTAAACACCAAACGTTTTTAGTTTTTAAGTAAAATATGAATTAAATAATCAACATTTTTTAAATTTGATTAATATTTAATTTTAACAATACTTTATGGGTGTGTAAAGCAATTTTATTTTATTTAGTAGAGATGGTCAACACTCGCAACCACGTGCGATTATTTGTGAGTCTTTATAACTGCACCCTTTTCATTTTTGGGTTATTTTATATGATAAGAAATTAGTGTCGTTATATATGTGTTTCAAAATGCTTTTAAATAAGTGGATAATGAATAGCTACAATGTTGCACAAATTAAGGACAACGTTGTAGCTAATTTCATTGCCATCCAAGTTTTCTGACTCATCAAAAATTGGGTGGAAGAAAATAAGCAGTGACATAATCGTGCGTAATCGACCGACTACAAAACGATTTTGAATTCGTAAACTTTGATTGAAACGAACAATTGCCATTGTGCTCGGGAAGAAGCAATTTGTATCACTCTTGCTACGAATATATTTTGTAATCGAATTTTTGGTAAGTTAACTATAATTTGTTTCAGTCAATATAACACGTACTGTTATGTTCCATTAACACAAAACTTACATTTTCTAAATTTATTCATTTATTTCCAGTTATTTTAAAAATATGATGACAGAACGAAAATAAAAAAAGAAAATACGTGCAAGAAAAGAGAAGTTTTAATGATGAGTATGAGGAGAATTTGTTTCTTATTGACAATAACGGAAAAGCATTATCTGTTTTTTGTAATTCTTCGGACAAAATTGTTAAAATAGAAATTTACTTCGGCATTATGAAATAGATAATCCTCAGTTTGCTAATCAGTATTTCCCAAATTCCAAATTAATATCAGCTAAATCTGCTTCTTTAAAATCAAGTTTAAATAAACAACAGCCAAATAGATGACTCTGGGTAATCAAGCTAATAATGTGGTTGAAGCCAATTTTGTTATTGCTTGTGCTAAACGCCTGTGTGGAGAAGGAGAGTTTATAAAAAAGATTGGAATATGTACTTAAAAATCTGAATAATGCAGCTTTCCACTAATTTGTTTCGCAAATTCCCATCTTGAGATACACAATCCGACGACGCATAGCTGCAATTATAATACATATCTTAAACATAATTTAAAAAATGATTCGAAGAACTTTATTGCATTCAGCTGAGCCCATGACAAATCGATAGATATCACAGATCTTCAGCAATTGGTGGTTTTCATTCGTTTTGTTTTACCTGACATCGTTGTTAAAACAAAATTAATAGATTTAGTAACACTTCAAGAGTCAAACCGTGGTGTCGATATTAAAAATGCATTTGATTCCATAGTGAAAACTTTTGATGTCCTTCATAATAAACTTGTAAACATTGCAACTGATGGAGCTCTGAAAATGCTGGGTAAAAAAAATTGGTGTTATTGGGATTGTAAAAGATCACTCTCAAATTCCACAATTCATACCGATTCACTCTATAAATTGCCGAGAATATCTCGTCAAAAATATTTAAAATATTCTGATGTTATGAAAACAGAATTACACATTAAAAATTACATTCGCACCAATGCAAAAAATTATCGACATTTCCAAAATTTCTTTGAAGAATTAAAGGACAAAGAACTTCCACATTACATTCATTTCTTTTTAGATGATTATTGAGCTGAAACGTATTAAATTGATTTGTAGATTTGTTTGATACAATAACTGCATTTCCAAAAGAAAAAATAACCTAGACAGACTTAGATGAGGATGAGTGGGGTTACAAGAATCAGAGGACAAAGAACTTCCACATTACATTCATTTCTTTTTAGATGATTATCTAGCTAAAACGTATTAAATTGATTTGTAGATTTGTTTGATTCAATAACTGCATTTCCAAAAGAAAAAATAACCAAAACAGACTTAGATGAGGATGAGTGAGGTTACAAGAATTAGAGGACAAAGAACTTCCACATTACATTCATTTCTTTTTAGATGTTTATCAAGCTAAAGCGTATTAAATTGAAAAAGAGGTTTCAGATGGATGTCAGGGAACATTTGCAATTATTGAATTTACAATTGCAGGGGAAAGATAAAATTATTATCAAAGCTTTCACATTCTATATTTAATTTTCAAACTAAATTACAAATCTTTCAAAAAACATTAAAAACAAAAAAATTTGAAATCTTTGTAGAGTTAAAAAATATTTTCCTATATTAAACAAGAAAAAAAGAGTCTATAAAAAAGTTACAATGATTGTTGACAGAATTTCAAAACAGATTTTAAGATTTGAAACATTTAAAATCATCGCTTGATTTTTTTTTACTGAATGAATTTGAAATAATACGATTCAAAATAAATTTTCTATTTAAAATATAATTATGAACCAAAAAATATCCCGAAATTTAGAATTAATAGAGATGCAAGAAGAGCAAGCTCTACAATTAAAATATAATTCTTCGTCGAATACTGAATTTTCTTTTAAAATTTGTACTAGAATCGAAATACCCTGAATTAAGTGCTTGTCGCATTATTTTAATATTATTCGTGCCTATGTGAATCATTATCTTCTGCTTCAAGATTCGTGAAATTCAAACACCGATGAGTATTAATAACCAGTATTTAAAGGAATTAAATAAGACATCAATTGTTCACCAAATTTTAAAGAATTGTCAAAAGAAGTAAAATAAATGTATAATATTTAAATTCATATTATGCTTTTATTTTGTGAATTCATTTTGTGCTTTTATTTATTATGTTTATTACTATTTATTATGTTTATTTAGTATGTGCTTTTATTTATTGTGTTTTATGTATTTATTTATTATGTTGTTGTTGTTTATTTATTATGTTATTTATTTATTATGTATTGTTATGTGCTTTTATTTATTATGATTTATGTTTTATTTACTATGCTTTTATTTATTATGTTAGTATAATTTTTGTAAAAAAAATTTTTGATACTTTTTTGATACACCTTTAAAATTCGTATTTAATTGCGGCTCACGAAAAATTTAAAATTTTGAGCTATCAAGGAGCTTGGCCACCACCCCTGATAAGCGCAACGTATTCATTTGTTTCATAAGAATATCTCATATACAAAATAGACACTCCAAAGTGAGATGGACATTTGACTACAGAAGAAATACCTTTCGAAAGGATATATTGCTTAAAACATTCTACACTCATGAGCCAGAAAGACTCAAGAATAAAATTGATAGAATTTTTTAACTAATATATCTTATCAAATTTGATAAGCATTTCCAACTCATTAAAACACACACTTAATGTGTTACTTTAAATTTTTATAATTTTGTATCAATTTTTATCCTGTTCTTATAATTTTTTTAGTTAATTATTATTATTTCACAAAGGAATATTTTGCTGAATTCAATTAAACTACACTAATAAAATTGAAACCTATGCAAATAATGAGCTCTTTTAGTTTTCAATAAGCACAGTAAATTGAGGAATAACCACGTCTAAAATGAACAGAAAAATGTTAAAATAAAAACAGCCTTGAACATTTCTGTTAAATATAATTATTTTTTTATTAAATGCTTATCATTATCACTTTGTTAATATGTATGATTTTCTGAGTTTTCACCATGAAACTTGAGTTATTTTAAAGTTTCAGCAAATATAGCTTTAAAGGATGGATATCGTTTTTCTACAAATCTAAGTTAATAATAGTCTGTAGAGTCTGTTTTGTAATCATTTTAGAACACAGATAGGTATTACCTTATTGGAAAATGCCATTTTTGATAATGGTCATAAAAATTTTAAGAAAAATGGTTTATATGTGAGGGGCTATCATTATAGTTTTAATAAGAACTACCTTCCCGACCATACTATCAGAGCTTAAACACGTGTCGGACTCAACTCTCAGCTGGATCGTTGGCTACTTTATACTAGTCTACTGCAATATTGAAGTTTGTACAGGTAGTTATTTTCTTAGCTAAATCTGGATATAATTATTTCGCATAGAACGTTCTTCTATTGACAGTGTAAAAATACTCTCAAAGTGTTTTGTATTTTCATCAATGATTTCTATGAATCTTTCCTCATTAAAAATCATCTTTCCTTAACATTCTCAATTCTAATATAAATCAGCCTTTGGATATCTCTCAAAATCAGATATTCGAGTAAATGAAGAACTCACTCACAAAGTAATATAAATAACAGATTGGAATGAAAACTCATCTTATCGTATTTGAACATTTGGTGTTAATAATCCAGACAATGTTTGGATCCTATTTGGACTTGTCTCATCGCCAAGAACAAAATGTAGAGCCAAATTAGCAGATTACAAGGCCAAACTAGATTCCTTAACTTAACGAATTTCAAACTGCGTGTTCATTAGTGGAGATTTTATGACAACCCATACCAGGAAGCATCATTAAAAAGAAAACGCAGACGGAAAAAAATTTCAAAGTAGATTAAAAATGATGTTATTAGAGAAAAATTAAATCTGTTAAAACTTAAATATATTAGTTTATTTAAAAATTTCAATAAAAATAATTGTATTTTTACATTTGTGTTTGCGAAATATATATTTTAAAGGTAATTATTTCACCCAAGAATTACGAAGTATAAAAAATAATTTCTGATTGATTATATTATAACAAATAAACGCGATTTTTATACTAAGCGATGAGTTAAAAATCATTTAAAGTTTAAGCATAACGTTGCGGTTATATTTTAAAAGAACATAAGAGCAATTGTATTATTTTAAGAAGCATTTGTTGGAGTGAAAATATCCCATGATAGGATTCCAGTGAAATGAATATAAATACGTTTATTTTATTTAAATTATTAATTTTGTATTTGAAATTAACTCGTGAAAGGTTAAGAATTGTTTGTGTTAACTGGCTGCAAGTAAATATATCAGAGAAGAAAAGAAAAATTTCAAAACTGAATTAAAAAATGATGTGTTATTCACCTTATTGATTTAAGCTATTTTACTCGATTAATTTAAGAGAAATGTAATGTGATGCATATTTGAATATATCTAGAAAATCTTAGCGTCATTATTTTTCAGTGTCTTATATTAATATTCTCATAAATGGAGTAAAATTTGCATTCTAGCATTTTCTCCTAAAGCATAGCTGTAATAAAAAATGTTAGAAATCATGAGGAGCGACGATTCGATCCAAAGATTTTTTCCGCATCGGTGGGCTAAAATAAGGTTTTGCCAAAGATAATTATAACCAAATTTTGTTAGTTTACTAAAATATTGTTTCCATGTATATAACACTATTTTATATTGAATACAATTAATATTTTAAATTATCTTGCTAATATTTTCACAAAATTGCAATGCAATGTTAAATTAAAACGTAATTATTTAATTATCCAATAGTTAGTAAATTTTTTAGTGGTTAGTAAATTTTTTAGCTAATATTCATTAAAATTAATCGAAGGAAATAAAATTTCCACTGAACAATAAAATAATAAATTTAACATATTTGTGATAAATATTGTAATAGAGTTTAATTCAAAAGTATTTTACTTAGCACTGTGTTCAGTTCTTTTCTTTCATAATTTTATGAAAACGCTTCAACGTGAGCTTCTCATGGATGTATTCATCCACACAATGTTAAAGCTTGAACGATTCTGGAAAAGAATCTTTTTGAGATAGTTAAACTAATCGAGTGTTTTTGGTGCAGTCCACTTATTTATGATTTAGAAGATGCGAGTTCAATATTTACACGCAATGGGAGAGGAACGGCAAACGAGGAAAAAAAACGGCGTACAATATCTAAATCTGAAGTATTTCATAGCCTGAAGAAATTCTAGAAGATGATTTAGGGAGGAATCAATAAGTGGTTCTGCTTAAAAGCCTTTTCGGTTGCTTTTGTTTGAGGCCGTTTTCATTAAGTGCATTATCATCGAGGGAGAACACTTTGCTAAAAACGAATCCTTTTGCTAAGGTCTTTAGCCACTTACCGAGATTAAAATTTATTGTTTTTTTTTTTTTTTTTTTTTTTTTTTTTTTTAATAGCCTTGTGTTATTAAAATTTCCTCCTCAATTTGCATTTGTTTCCGTTGAGCAGTGTTTCAGACACTGTGTCTCCCGGTGCAGCCCCACTCCAAACTTTAAAACCGCTTCCCCTGAAAATGACCACAAAACACGTTTATCATTGTGCAAATTGCATTCTGCTTTCTTTATAATCAAATCATCTACATTGGAACAAAAACACAAGTGAATTCATATATGTGAACGCACTTATCATAAATTAATTGCTTTGCAATCTTTTTTTTCTATATTTTACTGAAAGCTCATAAATAGTAAAATGAAGTTAACGTGTTATACCTTCATAAATTTAATAAAACATGATTTAAAATGCAAGAAATTCACAGTAACGTTTTTATTAATGTAGTTCATTTATACATGATCATAAAACACAAATGAAACAATACATAATTTATCTTAGTTTTAATTTTATTAATTTTCTTTTAAAAATCAAACAAGATCAATTAAATAATCAAACAAAATATTAAAAAAATCAAATTGATAAATCTCATCCTAAAAATGACTTTCAAATCCCATTTGAAACTTCTCTCTCTCTGTAGACTCTATTAACTACGAAGATAAAAAAAAAACTTAAATTCAAATTATAATCATTTAAAACTTAAAATATTAAATAAAACTCTATTGAGAAAAAAAGAGATGGAAATCTTAACATCCAGCTTTAAAACAAATAACATTTGATTGTGCATCTCCATTAAAAATAACAATATTTAAAAAAAAAAAAATGTGACTTTGTATTTGTAGAGTCGGTCGAATCCATCAAAAATGCTTTGCTCGACAAAACTACAACGTCGCTCTATCCTTCTTTCCATAAAATGAAAAAGTAAATCGTTTTATATTCTATTCCTTTTTCCACTTTGTTTTTAAAGTTATTCTTCAGAGTTGACTTTTCTGACAATCATTCGCTTTAATGGACTGTGAATGGTCACTCTCTCCCTCTCTCTCTCTCTTAAGTGTACATTTTTGAAAATCTAATAATTTTTTTACAAAACCTGTCTCAGTGTCAACGCTTTCTTTCAACTTTTTCCTTCCCTTCACAGTTGCAGACACATCCATGTGAACCGGAAAAGCATTTCAACGATACCAAATTGATAACATACTCGATCAATAGTTTTTCAAGTCTACATTATCAATATTGAATCACTTATTGAGTTCAAAAAAGCGCAAATAATGTATTAATATCAACAGGGATCGAACGTTTGAATTCACATTTCATAAAACTTATTTATACAAGATTCGTGATATTTGAATTTCTAAATTAGTACGCTTAGTATCTTAAAAATATTCTGTTAAATAATTTTTTTTAATTTTAGTATACTGAAAAATTATTTAATAAAATTTTTTAACATAATTTTCAAAGATTTAAGGGTAAAAAATTTAAAAACAATGAGTAGAAATTCTAAATTAATTCCTGAAGTTTATCTAAAATGATTGTACAAATGTAAAATCCCATTGAGCAGAACAAAAGTAACACTAAATAGCATTAATTTTCACCAACAGAAAAATTATCTACCAAATACATAATTTATTACTTTAATAAATCATTTGAATTTCTCGAAACAAGAGCTTAGTTCAAATAGCTATGTCTCTACTTTTCACTACGAATGATTAAAAAAAAAAAAATGTTTTTCAATTAAGTAGCTCTTTACTGTTATTGTAAACATCATGATTTCAAGTAATTTCCTATTTAGGTAATTTCAAATAAAAACTGTGTGAATCACAATTTCTTTAAATCTTATATTACAGAACATAAACTGCAATATTTTTTAAGAAAAATAATTTGTTTTAATTGTCATTAAATATGCAGTAGTTAAAATTAAAAAAGGATTTACAAGGGTGGAAAGTAGAATTCTTAACTTAATATAGTCAAGCCTTTGAATAGAGAGTGAGTTCTTTCAATTCCATCAGAGTTTTTTTACGCAAAACTATGTATCTCTATCTTAAGTATCTCGGTTTTTCTTTTATCAGTAAAAGAAAATGATCTGAGATTAAACTAAGTATCTCACAAAAATTCTACAGAATAATTTTGTCAAACAGTTAGTAATTTTAACAACAGTTAGTATTAACAGTTAGTGTAATTTTTTATTCTCACAACAATATTAATATTTTACTTTTAGAAACTGTTCTTTTATAAGAAAACTATATTTTAATTTTTTTTTATCTTTTATGATTATACTTGCTTTTACTATGAACTAAAAGTACTATTAAAAAATATAATTTCACGTTTCGCTTTAAAATCATGAAATGTTTGAGAGTTAAGAGATTCATATTTAGTTTTAGGGCTTATAAAGATTCAAAAATAAAAACTTTGAATGAGAAACTAATATTGACTATGATATAAAAGGACATAATTGATATACCTTATAAGCCGAAAACTCAAGGATCATCTTAATAGCCTCTTTTTGTGATATTACAAGAATGAAATCACTCTCTCCGAATCGATTGGTGTTGTTGTACTGAAACCACTCTTATCCTTAAAGAGGATAAATTTCCATTGTTTCTGATTTTGTGCTTCCTGCGCCTCTCTAAATGGTGACACCGATGACAAACAATGAAAGAAGCTGGCGTTCAGGTTTGCGAATGAATTTGCCCATTTTGTGAAAGCTGCTGAAGCCATAAAACTACACCTGGTTGCGTTTCGCGATTGTTGAGAAATGTCAAGTATTATGGTTTGGAAGGTTCGCGATTCTTCTGTTGATTACGAACACCAATTCGCTTCCCAACCCTTCCTCGACAGTCATCTGGAGGTATACAAAAGAACTCGCTTGCACTTGCAGCGAATGATTTTAATTCCGCAACCATTCTTCTTTTTTATCATACTTATGAGCTGCGAACGCCAACCACAAGCCGTACGCTGACGTCGCTTGTGAGTTTTGTTCCGTACGTAAGTCTTTCACAGAAATTTTTATTGAATAACATGTTTATTGTATTGATCGCAAGAACCCCTTTCATACAATTTCACGGCAGCTTACATAAAATTAATTGCTAAAATTGATTGAAATTTACTTCATTGCTTAAATAGTGTATATATATATATAATTTCATCAAAGGCATTAATTATATTGGATTTCTAGAATGCACCCATTTCCGTCTGTATTACTTCCTTTAAAATTCACAGACAGTTTCATACAATAACCATTGTCTGGTTGACATCGCATTATTTAATGATGCCAAAAAATATTTAAATCAACTATAATATTCCTATTACAAATAAAATATTTATAATATATTCCCAAAGATACACATTTTATAGCTAATAACTTATGGTCTCTTACTGATTTTTTAGAAAATAGCATTCAAGAAGCATTCTCTAGATTCGTTTTAGAAAATCCTGTAAAATTTTACTGTGTAAAAAATGTTCGTATGCCAAATTTTGTAAATAATATAAAATGCCTTCAACAACATCGTATTTCAGACATTTAGTGATGAAATGGCTAAATTTTTCAACTCTCATGATGACATACAAGAAGATAATTATTGCATTTTTTGCTTTGTGCCAAAAAACTTATTTCTCTCTGTTTTTTTGTGAAATGTGAGTCATATTCTTTACTTATTCTTACTTACTAATGTTACGTGTGTGTGTGTGTGTGTGTGAGAGAGAGAGAGAGAGTGAGTGAGAGAGAGAGAGAGAGTTCTCTCTCTCTGAAAAAAAAATTATGTTTAATTTTCTTACATTTTTGAACTTTTCAACAAATTATGCTTAAAAAATAGTTCTTAAGGAAGTATAATTAAAAAATATATATGTTTCACACATTAACCCCCAAACAGAAAAATTTATGTATATAGTTTTTTTTTCTCTTTTCTGTATAGTTGCATTATCTTATTATATTATATTATATTCTTTGCTGAAATTTTGCTTCAGTCAAATTCTACAATAGCAGGATCATATTTACTTTCTTGGTACACATTTTGTTTGACAAAATGTTTATCACGCAGTAAATAAATTTTTTATGACAATAAGAAAACCATAATATACAATAGACCTTCAAATTTATGTGTTTCGTTAACTCAGACCTGAAAATATATTTTTAAAATCACAAAATTTCTGGAAAAATAGTTTTTTTTGGATAAATTATTTTCAGAATAAAGTTAATAATATTATAATATATATTAAACTAAAAATGAAATCATAAATTTGCTATACTAACTCACTCCCAGAAAAATTGTTTAAAAACACAAAAATTCTGACAAAATATCATGTTCGTTGAATTATTTTTATAATTAAGTAAATGATATTTCAATGATAAATCTCATGTCTTCATTTAAGTATAAAATTTATTACGTTCAAAATATTAATAAAAATGTTCGCAAATTTAATAAAGATAAGTTAATTCCTTTTTCCGCAAATTTAAAAATCAGCTGCGTGATATCTTTTAAAATATTTTCCATAAAATTAATAAATTATGAAGGTTAGGGATTCACTATTACTTCATTTTAATGAACAAAAATTTTAATCATCAAAAATTAAAACAGATACAAATGAATTTTTTTAAATAATTTTTTATTCTTTCAGACAAAAAATATTCTGATTCAAAATTTACTTTAAATAATATTATTATTTATTGAAGATATGAATATATGTTTAATGAAAGAATTTAAATAAAAAATATTAATTTATATAATTAAGATTGTTATATCCTCTTAAAAATGAAGCAAACTTGTTATTATTTCAGTTCATAATCATAATCAAATTCATTCCTTCATAATCAAATTATTTTTGAACATTTTTAATCACATTTTTTTCAAACTGTTAAACATTTTTATTTAAATATTACCTTAAAGGCTGAAATGGCCTGAAAAGGACAATAATTCAAACATTATTCTTCTTATTAGAACTTAAAATCTAACTTATGAGATTTTTTAGTTATAAAAAACAATGTGTTTCAATTAATTTAATATTAAAATAAACCAGGTTTGAATAATGAAGTATCTAGAAAAAATATAGTTAAATTCACTAGACATTTCAGTATTTCATAATTTTTATTCCCTAATTAAATAACATATTAGTATTAATTTTATTCCATTTATTCTAAATATTTAATCCCTTGATAGATAATTAGGCATGCAATATTTGTAGGATTAACAAATTATTTTAAATAAATAACTTTTTGTTGTAGCTCTTTTGTAAATCTAATCATAATCAAATTATTTTTCAATAAAAAAAAGTTTCTGTTTTCATTAGACTCTATTAAATCTTGAGGAGGATTTTCTGATATTATGTGAGAGTAAATATTATTCCTCCAATTTTTTTACTTTAAAACAAAATTATATTAAATAAGAATACATTAACAATTTTTTTTTTAAAGTTGATAGTCTGTTTTACTTAAATGAAGTGTGTAATTGCGTTTACAAACAATTCGAATTTTTTGTTGGAGACTATTACATTAATTCCTCTTGAAAATCATTTTATCTGAATTTTTATACAATATTTTAATAAGATATTATAAATAAAATTAAATTTGAAGAAATAGGAAATTTAATTTTAAATGAGAAATTCATAACTTAAAAACAATTTCTAAATCATCCTAATAATTACTAAACAATCTATCGCGATATTTGTGTTACAGTAACAATGAAAGTCGGAATTTAATCTTTTTACTAAGATCTAAACTAGCAAAAGAAATTTTAAACTTTGATTTGAGAAATACGATTTTTTATTTGGTTAATAAATTATCTATTACTATTGTCTTCAGTAATGAGCCTAGTCAACAATTTAGTATTAAAATTTAATCAACAGTCTTCTATATAATTCAGAGGCATTTATTAACCATAAAATGTTTTTTTTTTTTTTTCGTTACAGTTGAGATCCTGAGTACATCCCTTTATTACGATTCTTATTGGTTTAAAATGTCCATGACGTCAGATAACGTTTCATCCACGTCACATCATATTGAGACAGCCTTGTAAATCCCATTTGTCTACGAATTTGCTGCTTGCCTTAAAATCGCATTCTTCGAGCATCAGCAAGCAAGGCAAGGTTCATCCTCGAATGCCTGAGAATAGAGTCAAAGTTCATTCTCCATTGATTCAATCAATAGAACAGAAGAAAAAGCAAAATGAAAAAGACATGACAAAGCTTATAATTAGTTCAAATCAGCAAGGACGATTTAAATTTTTAAAATTTCATTATTTAACAGAATTTTAAATTAATAACTGAAAAAAATGTTAACAAACTCACTTGTATCTTAAAGATTAAAAACTTGTTTTCGCCAACATTAGAAATTTTCTTTTTATTAATATGCTGAAATAATAAAAAGCAGATTTCTAAAACATGGAAGCGCAAAAAATTCATTGATTTTTTTAAAATTGTATAATTACATCTTTACTTTTAATTTTTTAATTTTGAGCTAACTTCAGCACCTATGTGGTACGAGTGCCAAATTTGGTACGAGTACAATCTTCACCTTATTGTACGCGTCCCAAATTAGGCAAGCAGTGCAATTTTTAGTGACACTCAACAACAGAATTTACTAGCAATAATCACGCATGAGTATCTTTAAATGAAGTCCAATCAATTTACAATAAGAATTCTAAACCTGATGTCCATTCTTTAGCTATAATTGCATTGTTGCATAAATTCAATTTTTTCATGTCATTCTGAATCATAAAGCTAATTAATTGGCCGTCCTATATCTAGAGTATCTTATTCTTAAATTCAGTGCATATTTTGAAAGATTCATTGAAAAAAATATTATTTAGTCAAGGAGATAATTATGTTTTAGGGGAATACATTATTTCGATAAATATCGTTTGTTTAATGGTGACAAAAAATATATTACATATATTTCGAGTAAAATTTGCGAATAATAATAATTTAACGAATTACACTATAGAAATTTTACAAAAAATAATTTTACTTCACAAAAAATATTTCCGTAAAAATATATTTAATTTTTTTATTGTTTTCATATAAATGACAATTTTGAATGAAATGTGAAGAGCATATTTTTGATGTAATCATAAAATCAAAAATATTAATTATAAGTGATTATTAAACATCCTATACAGCTGATGTCTTTCGTAAATAATATTCAGATCGCAAACTTATGCTGACGAACAACTTATGATGCATTTCATTACAAGCACTCCTCTTGTCCTCATCGTAAACAAGGAGTGACAACATAAGCCAAAATATTCCGCCAAGTGAGTCGTGTGCGCAATGCTGGTTCGGCCCAATATACATCTTTAAGTAGATTGGTCCACAGCTACATTTTTTCCCTCCAAGTCATATCCTGAGCATCATAACGGGGCGGAGGGAAAAAAAATGAGCTTTCAGTTTATGAGTTTAGCATTTGCCGCCAAGTGGCGCCAAAGACTATTTACTCTTTATTTATTCATATATTCATGAGTCGGTCTATCATTTCAAGAATACTATTCTTTTTTTCTCTTCTTACTTTTTAAATTTTTTTTTTCATAATTTTAAAACCTGAGATAGTTGTTTTTTGACGCAGTCTGAGTAGCTGTATTTGCTCGGCAAGCATCTGGCAACAGACTGTCATAAAAAGTCTAACAGGAAAAAGTTCCAACAATATTGAGAAAATCTTATTCCTCATTTGGAATGTTCATTATCCTTATTTCATACACATTGCAAAATAATGTGTACCCTGATTTATCTACATATTTTTCGATCTTATATTGTTAAAACTCTCTGTATTCAGTATAATATATGTAGTTATTCTAATTTAAATAGCAAAAGTAAAAATTGAGAAACCATTTAATCACTCAAATGAGACAGATATTTTTAAGTAAATGAATACCAAAAATTTAGAAATTAACAATTGAGTGAATGCAGCTAAAAATGAATATTCTCATCAAAATTAACTTAATTAGTGTGTCATTACATTCAATAAATATGAAAAATCAGCCTCTTGGGTGGTCATTTAATAGCAGGAAAAAGGGAAACAAAGAGTGAAAATTATAGCTGAAATAGTAGTTTAGTTTAAGCGCGCATTGATGTGTGTTTACTCTTTACACTATAATAATAATGAGAATATTTCTTCAAATTATATGAAGTACAGAACTTTTAAAGGAATCTATATCATATAGCAAGGAAAGATCATTTGCGAATACTTAATACCATTTTCAATAGAAATACTCAAAAAGAAATTGCAGAAACTAATTTAGCCATACAGAATATAAATTCTTAAATATTTTCAAATATGCAATTTAAATAACTAACTGTTATGCTCCCATTGCTTTGAACCGTAAATCAAAAATTAAAATTTTTTAAGAGCTTCATTTCGTAATTTATTAGATTAACCTCCGATTTTCGTCATGTATCATAACAATGATTGTGGACAAATTTAAGGTTTTCTTCGATTTGGTGATTTATAATGACTGAAATTTTATTTCTCAGTTGCAAAAACATTAAAAAAATTCAGGAGAAAATTAGATATTAAATGGATATATATCTTTCAGTGTGACTGATAAAAATTCAAGAAACGAATTATTTCTTTCTGTCATTATGTAATATTATTACGATTGCTGTCAACATATTACTTTACATTAAAACGTGCACTCCATTAGAGCTTTTAATATCAAACATTCACATAAACTTGTGATACAGCAGAAATTTGAGAAGCACACCTTCCCTATCCGATGGGGAATTTAGTTCAGTTACTATTCGGATGCGGTCGCGTGAAAACCGTATCGACACCAGTGTATTATGGTGTATGGAACTTATTTTTACGGAATATAATCATGAAACTGTTATTTTTTTAATTGTTATTGTTTAATTATGGATTGTTAGATTGTTGAAATAAAATATTAAAGGCAATAGGACTTATTAATGAATAAAATCACGCAACCCATACGTAACGCAATACCCCTTGTATGCCAAGCTGGAAGGAAACGTGAGTATGTAACGCCTCCCGACATTAAATGCTTGATAGTTTTTATGTGTGTTAGTTAAATAAATGGTGTAATAATAGGTCCGTCTTCTCTATTTTGTTTCTTTTTCTCTTGAACTGTTGAACAGCTTTTCTCAACCTCTCAGTATTCGCTCTCCAATTTTCAATCATAATTTTCATCATACTCCACCTCTACATACCATAATACTATATTTCTACACTAAACTTATACTATGACCATAATTTTAAACTTTACAAATTACTAAGAACATTAAAATGTATTGAAATTTAGCAACTCCTCTCCTCAGCATTGACAAACCAGGTGCAATTTTATTGCTACTTGCGTCCACCATGTTAGAAACTCCCCCGATTTTACCAGACGCTCCGATTTCTCTCGAACATTCTTTAGTTTCGACCAGCGTATAAGCAAGCAGATTTGAGTGCGTACCTGTTTCCTCATAGAAAGAAGGGAAATGTTCGATAACGCCGATTCCACCCAGTCGAAGTCGAGCCGTTTCTCCGTCTAACCCATTGCGAATATGTCTGTTCTCATGTACTATTCATCGAATTAAATAATCACGGCAGCAGATTTAGGTAGAATCATGCATACATTCTTCATTTGGCATAAACGAGTCTTAGACGATAGTCAAGCTTCAACAAGTAAACAGACAAGCGTGGTTGTGAAATTGAAAGCAAGGATATTTTTTCAACAATGTTTTAATTTAATACTGAAATAAATTAAAAAGAACTCTTATTGGTACAAAAATGCTCGCGCGTAGACTGCAAGAAACCAAATAATTTGATAATTCAAATTTAAATGAAAATCGTATGAAAATCAAATAATTCAAATTAAAGTAAAAATCGTATGAAAAGCAATAATCATTTTTTTTAAATAAAAAAAAACTTTGTGAATAAAAAAAGTTTGAATTGTTTTTGTAAAGACCGCGTTTCTATTTTACTGTGTGTCAAGATGGTTTTTCCTGCGTTTTTATGGAAGGAAAGAAGAAATCGCATTTAATTCCTAAAAAAAAGGAAAATAGACCGGGAGCCCCACGATGTTTATTTTTGATGAAGTTGCTTTCTTGCTCGACAAATTCAAGAAATTAAATAACTTGAATCTTCAACTCCAAAACTGGATGCGATATATTTAATGTTTTTATGGAAAATTGGAATTGGGAAGCAGAGATAAAGAAAGCTAACAGTTTTGTAAATGTGGGTGATTGGGTGAAAGCTTACAAGACTGAAGAGAAAACTACTTTTGTAACCGTTGAAAATCATTTAATTATAAATAATCAGATAAATAATTTTAAAAAATATTTTCTTGCTGACGTTAAAACTTATGGCAAGTTACTAATGGATTTAGGATCCATTTCATAATATTCCCAAAAAGCTCTCAAATTGCAGAGGAAGAAATTATCATAGACTTCACGAGTGGTGAAATCAAAATAAATAACAAATTATTCTTCGATTTATGCACAGAAGTAGATGATGATCTTTCTGCTCTAAAAACACAGGTATTATGCATTCTATTACCATTATTGCTGAATATCCAGTTTTTCAAACATGAGACGTTGAAGTCTTATGTTTGTGAAACTGGATATTCAGCGGGTTTTTTTTTTTTTTTTTTTTTTTTTTTTTTAAGACAAAATATAGATCTCAGATGAATATAGAAGAAGAACAGAGAGAGAACGGTTTATATTAAGTTTTTCGAAAAACTTTTCTCTGCAAGGCATGCCTAAGGTACTCACTAATAATTATTAAATTTGCTATTAATTTAGTCTTGTATTACTTTCATAAGTTAATTATAAAATTATATGTCAAAATGTGATTTTGTTTTCTGTGTGTGTGATTTTCTTTCAGTCATTTTAAAAAATTTTACTAAAACATTTTCTAATGAATATGCCCCCTCCCCCCCTCCCTCTTTAGTGAAATGGCGACCACCTAGGGTACGCCCCACAGATTGAGATTCACGGGTGTCATTATCTGGTACTCATTAAAAAGAGGATTCCATACTGAAAATCCATTCAGTTCACTAATAGTTACTGTCAAATAAGTTATGGTCACATTGTCTCCACACTAGTTGCACTGATGGTGTATAAAGTGCCAGTATGGATGTTGACCCCCTCACTTCGCCTTGATTCAAAATTACAAAGCTACTGGCTGGGTTTAACTGCTTTTCAAGCAACAATAAGCAGCTGGAAGTGAGCTGCAAGCGAACAAACATATATTATTTGAATTTTAAAAAATACTTTTCCGTTTTTTTTAAGTTGTATTTTTTATTATTTGTAATTTATAAAAAGGAAATTATTCAGTAATCAATTCAGACTTTTATTCATTTTTTATTTATCATAGTCTCAGTCAAATTAAAATTAATTTTATTAACATTTATCAATAATTGAGTTATAGTATTATAAATCAGAATATTTAGCACAATTTTTTATTAGAAAATATATCTTTCATATTACTCAAATTAATTATTTCCCATTTCATTCAATCTCATGGTATTAATTAGGAATATAATTTAATTAATAGATTCCTCACATATTACACGCTTCTTGCATTTTATTCAAATTCATTATAATTCATTATTCGAATTTAGCATCATTAGGTGGACAGAAAAACTAATTATTAACACAAAAATGTCGGTCGACTTTGTAATTATTTGGATATCTAGTGACATTCTAATAATAAACTCGTGTGTGTGTATGTGTGTGTGTGTTAGTGTTACATTTTTTCTATTTACTTTAACTAATCTTTTTGTCTTCAGTCACCGCTATTAATTTTCAATGAAAATTATATTTTATGAATTTTATAAGTAATATATAAAGCAGATTACCATTAAATTAGTTTGCTGATAAAATCAGTAAGGAGATAAAACAGGAAAATATCTTTTTCATTCCGAAATATTGATACTTTTAATTATTTTATTAGATTTTCATACGTAAGGAAACATTTTTCTTCTTTATACATATAAAAATAAGTATTTATTGGGGAGATAAGTTGTAAAGAGACAAAATCCACAATCTCTCCTGAAATATTTCTGTCTGCAAATAAGCAAGTAATTGGCACATGAGCCTCCCTCCAATTCTCGGGGAGTAGTTCGCCGTCATTTGCATCTTTTTTATCGAAAAAAGAAGGGGAAACAACCACCCCCTTGGACTTAGCTCCAAGTCTATTCTGAAAACCCGCACAGGATACAACAGTGTTGGCAATAAATGAAATAAAGTAAGCCAAGGAAGCGGAATCTGCTTTCATATTCCAGCGCCCCTCTTTTTTTCTGCCTTCCCCTCTCCCTCTTCATTCGGAAAAGCAGAAATCAAAATGTAATAAAAGCTCGTTTATAAATGTAAATCCAGCTGATTACGGAAAATACCCATACGTCATCTTAAAGAGAACGGGGCTTCTACGCTATAAAATCCAAGTCTCATCAAACAACACGCAAAGAAAATGTTTAAAAATAGAAAAGGAAAGAATGAAAAAAAAATGCATAGAAGTTTATTTTACTCATTTTCTTGAAGATTTCACTTTGTACTCACTCGAAAAGGACAATTTTTTTTCTTTCTTCGTTCCTTTTCTTTTGGGTTATTATTTCTATTCTTTTTAATGTTTTATAAAAAAAAGTTGGCAACTAAGCTTGCATTTTAAGTCAGAAAAAGAAAAATGACTCCATTCATACATACTAAAGAATTCCTTTTTTTTTTTTTTTTATCTTTTTCACTCTGGAAATAACTTTATTCGTTCTCTTCCTTGGCAAATGAGTACTCTCTTGCAACTGGGTACCTCAAAGTAAATGTAAAGAGCTAATAAAAGATTTACACAAATCATTCAAAGGGAATGGTAAATCAAAGCAAATATTTCCGATTCCGGCTGTAAAAAAATATAGTAAAGAGATAAATTTAAAAGCAAGAACAAAAGTTAAAGAAATCTGGAAGAAAAATGAAGTAAATTCATTTCTCATAATTACATTTTCTTTCACAAAAATGAAATTTAAGAATAACGTTTTAAAATATTAAATTGTAATCTTAAACAACTGCCCAAACAATGCGAAGTATTTTATTCTGCTTGATAAGAAGAAAAAACGAACTCTATTTTTTATTTTCAAAAAATAAAATATTCGCTGTAGTATGTAACACATCTATATTTTATATCTCGTTAACTATTTTCATGTTAATATCGAGGCATGTTTTGCATATTTCTCTTCTATTAAAAAATACTAAACAACAAAAAATGAAAAATAAATTGTGCATCTTTATATTTTTTAAACTTGGTTTATTCATAATATATTAATATTTATAACATATTTAGGAAAACTAATGTTAAACATTTTAAACCCTTTCGTATTTATTCTATTCAGTTTGGTTATAAGAATCTATTAATCAAAGGTAATTAATATTACTTCAAATAAAATTATATTCAACAGTAGATTCTCTATCGCCAAAAATGCAAATAAAACGTTGAGAATATTTTCAAAATTTTATTTACCCGCCACAAGAAATTTACTACCAGTGCCAAACAATTATGAGTGAACAATTTATAACTCAAAATCTGCGTCTCCGAAAAAAACGGGGATGAAACATCATATTTTAAAAGGAATATCAAGCTATATGTTCCGGGTATGAGAATTAGTTAATAAATAATTCTGATTGTCATCTTTTCTAACGATGATTTAATTTTGAAAAATAACAAGGCTCACCTTAAATATCAGATAAGAATAGACCTCAATATTTTCCTAAAAATGCATAACATTAAACAAAAAAACTATAGCGCATCAATTACCGTATACTTTACCAGTTAATTTCAATAGAGAAAAATTAATAGTTAAGCACGATATAGAGTTAAATATTTTTTTTTAATATATTGACCATTTCACAAGCAAATAACACGTAACTAGTGAAAACAGACAATATTTGTAACTCTTATTATATAAAATAATGTATGTTTATATATGATATATAATTTTAGTTGGTTGAATTGATTCTAAAGAAACAAAGAAACTTAAGCGCCAACGGGATTGTTTCTGTAACAGCTCACTGAAGAGAATATATCTACCCCACTGTAAAGATAAACTCTTTCATTAGAGAAGCAAATAGTCTCAAACCAAACAACAGAATTCGTAAGGATATGTTCCATTGATCTCAAGAGATTATTATGTGGAACTTTAGAACTGATTTTCAGTCATGTGCAGTTTATTAACAAATTCTATTTCAGTTGGAACCCATAGGCAGGGTTTGGCAAGGACTAATCAAAATAAATCGATAATTATTCGTGAAAACTCACGTTGCAGATGAAATAGTTTGATGGTATCATGTGAAAAACCAATAATTTCAACCTTTTGATCAAATCATGTTCACATATCGTTGGGCACAATGTGATATTTTCTGTCGCAGAGATTGATTATCCTTTTCTTTTATGCGTAGTGGTATATGACATCACACAGAAGAAAATGCTTCAGTTCTGTATTGATACGATATTTCTTTTGATCGAAATCTTATAGATAGGTTTGATTTTCACTTGAAAAGATCATTTCCGAGTTCTTTACTGACTGGGACTGCATAATCAACAGCTGAACAACCTAAAGCTGTTGTAAGGAATTTTAATATCCACCACGTGGTTATCTAACATCCATACAATTACGAATAGATGCGTAACTTTCCGGGTCCATGTAATACAGTTTTGCAGCAATTTTTGAAATTCAGGTGATGCTCATGCTAAGAGGAACATAGATCATTTTCAAGATCCGTGCAACACAGGATTACTGAAGGTCGTGCTAAACTGAAGATGCGTAATTTTCCGGATCTATGAAATATAGTTTTACAGCAATTTCATCGAATCAAGTGGCACTCATGCTAATTTAAGCATGTTTATCTTTAAAATAGCACATTTTAGTCATTTGCATGCTTTTCCCTAAAGTATCTTATTATATTCTTACTGTTGCATTGAATAATATTACGTAATATCATTATATATATTTTTCAATAGTATATTTTGCTGTGGGTGCATTCTCTATTTTTCGACATTAGGTGGCATTCTTGCATTTATTTTTTTCTATTACTTCCTTCGTTTCTTTGGTTACCTATCCTCTATACATATACGTTTTTCATGATATGATAGCACTGCGTTCTCGCTTGATGCTTGATTCAGTCCTCATTAAAGCATCTTTTCCGAATTATTATGATTGTCTTACGTATGATCCCAAGACATTTCACATATACCTTTAAGGAAATGCATGTTTTAAAACTCTTCAATCCGTTTTCTTTAATTCAAATAAATTCATTTTATGCTCTGAAGTTATTTGAATGTTCTTTGTTTTGCTGCTTTCCTTTTCAATCATTTTGCATACAATTTAATGGATTAACAGTTTACACGTGATTAATCACATACCTATGCATTTAGATTTTATCCTGTGGAAGGCGATTGGATTTCGGAGATACCGCCTAGTTATAAACTGAGAAGATAAAGATTAAATTAATGCAATGAAAAGTAAAGAATACATTAGATTGTTTGTTATAGAAAATACCAAAATAAACGAAAGCCAAGAAATATAAAAACCTCTCATTTCCTAATTTTACAAGATAGTTTTTTGGGTTTATTGTTAGTGGCTCGAATGCCATTTCTAATGCGACCAGTAATCATTATTGCGTACTGATAAAAGATTCGATTAACATTGATGAAACTCTTAGCAAATTTTTTGAACTTGAATCAATTCAAAATACAATGTCTACATTAAGTCCAGAAGAAATGGAGTGGGAAGAACACTTTAAAAAAAATCGCATTCTAGAGCACCTGATGGCCGATATATCGTGAAAATCCCCCTTAAAACTAACCATGTGTAAGGAGATTCAAAATTACGGGCATCTAAACAATTATAATCTTTATGCCAAAGGTTAGAGCGCAATTCTCAAATGAAATCATTATATGAAGATTTCTTGCGAGAATATAAATATATAAATCATATGGAGGAGGTATCAGAGGATCGAACCCCAAACACTGTATATTACATGCCTCATCATGGAATCTTGCGGCCTGAAAGCAAATCAACGAAACTGAGGGTTGTTTTTAATGCCTCAGCTCCTACATCTACAGGTACATCTTTCAATCAGCTGCAAAGGTTAGGTAGAATACCATTGCATCTTTATTCCATTATGCTTCGGCTTAGGAAGCATAAGTTTGTTCTTTCGGCAGATATATGCAAAATATATAGGCAAATATTAGTTCATCCATCGCAAAGAGATTTCCCTGCAAAGAATTCTTTGCAAGGAAGGTCCAGACAGTTCAGTTAAAACATTCAGACTTAATACAGTGACATATGGAACTGTCGCCGCACCCTACCTTGCCACGAGAGTGCTTAAACAGTTATGTGAGAAACTTCGTTCCCAGATGCTACTAGAACTGGACGGGATGACTTTTATATAGATGACGTATTAACGGGATCACATGATTGGGAATCAACAAGACAATTACTAATCTAGCTTGTCCAGTTACTTGCACGTTCAGGTATATCCCTTCACAAATAGAATTCTAACGATGACAATCTTCTCGAGAGTATCACTAGTAGTGAACAGTATTCCTTCGAAAATTCTGATGAAATTAATTCGGTTAAGGTTCTAGGAGTATTGTGGAAACCTCAACTTGATTGCCTTTCACACAAGGCTATAATTAAACATAGAAACACTTACACTAAACGCTCTGTATTGTCAGATATTGAAAGGATATTCGATACTCATGGACTTATTGGTCCTGCTGTGACAAAGGAAAAACTGTTTATGAAAGAACTCTGGCTCTTAAATGCAGATGGGGATGCTACTCTTCCAGTTGCTCTTTTAGAACAGTGGACAGAATTTGTGTCACTTCTCCCAAAACTAGAAACCTTAATTATTCCAAATCATTGTTGGAATGACGGAAACTGCAGTTGCTTATGATGCAGTTATTTATGTGCAGTGATAGTTATCAAATGGAACTATTTCGGTTCGCCTTCTGTGCAGTAAATACAGAATTGCTCCTGCAAAACAAATCACTGTTCCTAGATTGGAACTTTGTGCAGGATCGCTGCTGGCTGAACCTATGCAAAAGGTTAATAAGGCCTTAGCCATCAAGGACAGTGCCACAATTTTGTGTTCCGACTCCAGTATCGTTTTGGCTTGGATAAAAAAAATCGGCTCACGATCTGAAAACATTTGTCAGCAATCGAGTAGCAGCCATACAAGAGCTCACTGCGAACTGTCAGTGGCGACATGTGTCCTCAAGGGAGAATCCAGCAGACCTGATATCCAGAGGCTTAGCTCCAGATGACATCATAAATAAAGACCTGTGGTGGACTGGGTCCACATTTCGTAAGGAATCCACTCAATTACAAAAGACTAGCATTTTTTAATCTGTTGTGGACAATAATGAGTACTCGAGGGAACTGAAACAACCCGAGAACATTAATTTAACTGTTACAATAGAAAATTCAGCTTTAGGTCATATTCTTAAGGTTACTAATAACTTTGTTAAACTAATTAGAATTTTAAGTTTCTGTTTCATATTTCTTCATAATATTAGTACAAGGGAGGACAAGCGTTATGGACAGATCTCCAGTGAAGAATTTCATTTCTCAGAAATAAAACTAATTTCCATGGTTCTATTCGAAGAATTTAGAAAGGAGTATAAGACTTTAAAGGGAAGTAAACCCCTTCCAGGTAAAAGTTCTTTAAATTCCTTAAATCCTTTCTGTGATACAAACGATGTCATCAGAGTTGGAGGGCGTCTTCAAAGTTCTGATATAGGTTACCAGAAAAAAACACCAAATTATTCTTCCTGAAAAAAGTACGCTAACTTACCTAATTATGGAACATTTGCACAAAAAATATTTTCATATTGGACCATAAACTCCCTTGTATTATACAAGACAAAACTTTTGGCCTATAAATGGCAGAAACCTGGCGAGAAAAAACTGTACATAATTGCGTAGTTTGTACAAAAACAAGCCGATTGTAGTAGAGCAATTAATGGGAAATCCTCCTCAGGAGAGAGTTACGGTAAATCCTTCATTTACAAATACTGGTGTAGATTTTGCTGGACCATTCCTTATTAGGTATAGAAATCGAAGAAAGGGTACACTTCATAAGGTTTATGTTGCTATCTTTATCTGCATGGCCACTAAGGCTATTCACATTGAGATAGTTTGTGACTTAACATCGCAGGCATTTATTGCAGCGTTGAAAAGATTCTTTGCCCAACGTGGCAAATGTAGGACCTTGTTCTCCGACAATGGAAACATTTTGTTTGTACCCAGACAGAACTTAAGCAATTGCACAGATTAATAAGCCATCCGGATGAGGTACTAGGTAAGTTCCTAACCTCTGAACAAATTAAATAGTCATTTATTCCGCCTGGAGCTCCAAATTTTGGAGGACTCTGGGAAGCGAGAATTAAGTTCTTTAAGAACCATTTATTTAGAGGTGCAAGAAATGTCGATTTCAGTTATGAAGAATTTCTTATTATAGTTACGAAAATCAAGGGATTCCTATATTTGAGACCGTTGACACCAATGTCATCAGATATCAATGATCTAGAGGCCTTAACGCCAGGGATTTTCTTAATTGTGCGACTCATAACTTCAATTATTGAACCAAATATCGTTGATGTTCCCATCAACCATTTAACAAGGTGGAAACAAGTTGAAAAACTGTCTCAGATTATTTGGAAGCGATGAAGCCTGGAATATCTGAGTAATTTTCAAAATCGCAATAAATGGAAATTTTAAAAATGAATGTAAGTCCAGGTGTGTTAGTAGTAGTAAAGGAGCCTAATTTACCCAAATGCAAGGGGCTTCTTCGAAGAATAGTAGAAGTTTATCGTGGCCCTGACAATTGTGTCAGAGTGTTCAATGTTCGTATTGCTCATTGGATTTTAAAAAGACCCATTACAAAATTGTGCATACTTCCTGTAAATACTGATTAGAATTATTTTACTGTCATAGCATTGTGGTCTCTGTATATTATTTATTACTATTATTTTCTGTATTGTTTAATTGCGTTAATATAATTGTTCTTACCATTTAGTATTTAAACCTGTGTGTTAATTATTTGCTGAAATTATGTAATGTTTATTTTTGTGTTAGAATATTGCTTTAGAATTGTGTGAATCATATTTTTGCTATTGTTTGATTGGTTGTTGAATGTTAACCATTCCACGGGGACCGGGATGTTGTCGTCTTGAAAAATTGTTCGAAAGGCGATAAAGTGCGCCAATTATGGCAACCTCCTACGCTCTTGTTTCTCTCTAAAAAACTTGTTACAGAATGTTTCAGAAGAGAAGGGAAAAAAATTGTATTTGTAGCGGTATAGTCCGCATTTTGAATCGAGCTATCATGCTCAAATCAATATTTGTTATTGTTTGTTATCGACGGAATTATTCATTAAAATCCTAACAAAAATTATGAACTAAAATGCGCAGCACAAAACTATTACAAAGAAAATAGAAGCAGCAGTTACATTAGATATTTTTTCTACTTACGGTATACCAAAATAAGCAATAACAGAAATAATTTTAAGGCACGTATGGTTTAACTTTTTGTTTAAACATTGAAGCATAAAGACTCATAGTATAACAAAAAAAATTGAATACATCATAAAATAATGTAAATAGTGCCTCAGTACGAAGCTTCGCATCATAAAATGACATTATATGTTAATGATAAATTATCTTAAGTCGAATGAATTAAATAATGCGTAAAAATTCTCTTCAGCTAAGAAAATAAACATATTTATTTTTCATCCATTTGAACAGCAGAGCCAGATTAGGTCCATGATCCCATTCATCATGATGAAGTTCCTTACCAATAGAGAATTTTGGACCAAATTCTGTCTGGTGAGCCGTAGACAAGGTAAAAAGTGGCCAGTGAAGACCTACGAAGGAAAACACTTGGCGCAAATTTTGAAGTGATTATTACCACCAACAAAAGTTCTTGATGTCAGATGACCACTAAAAAAATCGGGTAAGGGTAGTTTGATCTTGTCTACTGCCACCCCGAATCAAGGAGCCACCCGGGTACTTACTCGGATACCATGGGTGTACCGATGGGACCATCCAAATGGCCATATTTTTTGTCTTAGAAATATAAAATAGATTCAATGTTAAGTAAAAGGAGAGGCAGACGTTATTGCCTCGCAAGCTCCAGCTCTATCCAAACTGTTCTCAATTTCAATTCCAGCATTTTAGTTAATACCAAGAAACATTACATATTGGAATCTAAACTCATTTCAACCGCATTTTGATGTATTGCGAGCTGTACTGAGAAACGTGAGAACGTATTCACAGAACAAATCAAAAATACTATTTTTCCCAGTCATAAATAAATTGTAAATACAGTATTTCTTCAACAAAAAAGTCACAATAAGTGTGTAGTTGGGAAATAAAGAAGTAACGCACAGCTGACAATTTTAAAGAAAAGTAAAGAATCCAGCTTCTTCATTATAGCGAGAAAAGCTCTAGAGAGGAATGATATATTAGTCACAACGAGACATGAATATAGTTTTACTGAGAATTCAAATCAAAGTTAATGTCTTAAATTAATTACGAACTTTGTAATAAAAACTACGAAAAAAAGCCATGTTTTCTTTTGAGTTAGCCAAAGACCAACATCTTGTTACAAGTCTCATTCCTTTGCATATACTGTCATTCTTCTAACTCGTCTTGGACAAAAATCTCTATGTACGCAGAATAATATTTTATATTTGGAGATTATTATCAAAATTTTTTCATTTTAAAAATTGAAACACTCAATGAATCTAGTTAAAATTTTCAATTAATTTTATAATAAAAATAACTATTCAGAGATTTGGTGAGATTATTGCTAAAAATAGGAAATTGAAATTTACAAATCCTTCTTATGAATTAGATCAAAAGTATTATAATTAATTAATAGCATTTAAATATAAAGTTAATAAAAGTACAATAAATAATATGGAAGTGTTTTACTACTAAGCAACGATAATTTTAATTGAAAATGTCTGTCTAAAAATCTATATTAGAAAATTGATTTGCAAAATTTATACTTAATGCATGCATCTTTTTTAAAAATTCATGATAAAATGTCTACTTTTAATACACGTACAATGATTATATTCAATATTGAAATACCTACAAAAAATGCAGCTTTTTATTGCAAACTAAACAAAAAAATCACATGAATATAAAACACCTTAATAAATTAATTTAATAATAATAAGCTTTTTAACTATTTAAAGAAAATCTCATCCTTTGTAATATCCAGAAAATTTGTGGAAATAAACTATTTGTAACTATCTAAATGCAATAGTTATTTTCCATGTTTAAGATAATAAAATGCAGCAGCTGTTTTCCTTGTTTGAGGTAATAAAATCATTATCTTTATTGCTAATCGATTACTTTCGCTTAAGTGAATAGGAAACATAGCTGCAAGGAGTAATTCCTATCAAAGTCTCCCTTATTTCCGAAATAGTCACTTAACTCACAATTTCACTTAAGCAATGAAACTTATCTCGTTTAAAAACATTGCTATTGATATGAAAGCGATTAACTTTGGGGTGAAAAATTTCTAATGTCCATTAGAAGGCAAGTAAATACAATATTCATAAACATTCTCCACAACTCCAAACGGCAACATTGAAACGGCTCGAGTGGTTGAGATCAGAAAGAAAAGGCGAACTCTACTTTTTTTTTTTTTTTTTTTTTTGTACCATGCTCTTATCAAGTAGGATGTAAATCTTCGGCCAAGATTTCTACTCCATTTCAAAGATAGTTCCTTTTGGCGATAACGGTTCTGAACTCGTTTTCAGTCTACTCTTCTTTTTTTAAGCAGGGAAGTGAAGCTACAGAACATCAATGGTATAAGTGCTTTTATCTCTGAAAAATCGTCAGTACTACGAGGAAATTTCTCGAAGTTAAAAATGTTTATCGTTGAATTTTTATATTGATGATGCTGATGTTGAACCTTTAACTACAGTTAGCTATTCAGTTTATGATAGTTTTATTCGGGGAACGTAAAGTTAACTTTAAAGCTGCTATCTATTTCTAAAACGAGCTATTTTGTTACATTTGCGTAAAAATTCAGTTTAGGAAAGAATATAAGGGAAACCTATGTATCTCTATAAAGTCAAATATTTGAAACAAAATATTTAAATGTTTAGATATTTTTATAATTATTTTATAATATACTGCTTGCATGGATAGTTGCGATGTTATGATTATCAAAAATTTAGAATGAGACAAACTAATCATAGTTTACAGAGCAACAAAACAAAAACAGCTTTCGAAATATAATATTTTAGTGAACCTATGTAATTTAATGTTACCATTACATGTTTTAACATAAAGCAGGCAAATTTGGAGTATACTGACAAAGAAAAATCAAAATTAATTACATATAACAGCACTCTTTGCGGCAAAGAGAAAACATTTTTGCATAAATATTGAATTTAATGAATGGATAAGAATTTTTAAAAATAAGTACACAGTTACATTATAGAATTACTTTCAAAAACACATGGACCATATTTAGAAATATGAAATCTATATTGGCACCCAATTAAAATGCAACACCCTAAAGAAAGCAAGAATTTAAGGAAAGCTAAAAATATGAAGAGTATTTGAATATGGAAAGAGGCAAAAATAGGTGAAATTTACATTTTGCAATTGTGGCAATGAGATTTGCAAATTATTAGCACTGAAGCGTACACTCACATAACGGGCGATTGTAGTGTCACTTGCAAGCGATATGAAAAGGGAAAGGAGATTGCTGATTTGTATAACTGCAAGTCATTTTTTTTTTTTTTTGCGTACGCTTTTAACTATGCCTATTAGAACCATAAATCCAAATAATTATCGAGCAAATTTTGTAATGTGATCCAAGAAGAATGGTAGCTTATTAGGATTGCAGATCATTCTTCTGAAAACTTGGTTGACCTGTTGCATGAAATCAAGAGCTGTGACGGGGATCTGTACCAAAGACAGTGGTGAATGTACTGTACCAATTGCACTGCCTTATTGCATCACTGCTCGTGATATCTTAAATATAGCAATCATGAATCCTTAGCCACATGATGAGCCACTGTTCAACTGATTTAATCATCATTTGTTTCCGATCGCATCATTCTGCGATGTTTGCAGCTGAGTGGAATGTTTTCAAAACGTTTTATTGCTTCGTTTATCTTTGAATCAAAACCACAGGAGTTTGCGAGGACAATAATGTGATGTACAACGGAATGGGCTATGGAATGAAACGACATTGTTTATATTGGCGGATATCGCTTCTGCCAGCAAATCCACGATGCTCAAATATAAATATAGACTACCTGTAGTGAGAGACTGCTGAATTGTTACATTATGCATCACCACACGAGTCCTGTACCCACAGTTAGGGCAGTATTGCATTCCTCTAGTATACATTGCCAGTACACAAGACGAACAGTGTTACTTTTCTGAAGTGTTGGAGACCATTTTCCACCCATACCATCAGCCATATTCCAACAAAGTAATGTATGATCATACATATCTCGCAATATTCGAGAGTTTTTATGCATATCATTAAATTACTTCTTTAGGCTACTTGTTTAATCTATTCCAAGAGAAAATGTGTGGACCATACTTGCATAACGTTTATCCCGGGATATACCACCCACTGCTACATCAAATCAACTTTGGTGCTATGAGAAAACTGCATTAACTTCTGAACCCCAAAAATAAAATCTGGGCTTCTTTGATTCTATATTAAGGCGAGTGACAAAGCTTACAGCCAATAATAGTTGTTACACAAACTAATGATTTTTTATAATCCACATTTTATAAGAGGCTGTAAATTCAATCCTCTGATATATGTATAACAGTAGCCAGAATATATATTTTAAATAAAAAAGATCCTTAATTTTTTCAAAATTATTTTTTAGAGTTGGATTTACAGAAAAGTATGATGATTTTAATTATTTCAAGCTATACTTTATTCCAATAATACAGCATAAATACAATTTTTAGTTTGAATCATCAATATTATGTCGTTGTTGCACCAGCATATTTCTTTGTACCTGAGACATTGATATCATGTAAGGTAATTGAAAGAGTTCACGTCATATTACTCAACACTCAATCAGTATGCCATAAAATAAAAATATTCTATTACTTCATCTATATGCGCATTAATATTTACAGTTTATGTATTCTTTCCGTTGTATTCCAGATTGTTGTGGTTAACGTTATACACACACAAAGGGTGTTATGTAAGTTTTGTAATATGACTCAATAAAAATCTCAGGGGACTGCAGAATACAGCATGTTCAGACATGTCCTAGCCTACATAATAGCCTATGGTAACACGTTTGTGGACCTAACTGTTCATTAGCAGTGAAGCATAGTGAGACAAAGCCGATTTTCATGTATATCTTTATGTGTGATTTAAGTATTGTGATCAGTATGTAGAAGAATTGAAACTTGGATTGCATAATGATTGTCCCCATCATACGACTAAATTCATGTGGTACAAAGAATTCAGAAAGGAAATTCTACTCTGGAGAGAGAAGGAAGTCTGCGGACAACAGTAGAGTAAAAAAATATATCTACTGTAAAGGAAATGCTTAACCAAAAGCGGTTTGTGACATACCAGAAGATAGAGATGTACCTGTAATTCACTTCATTCTGATTGACCATTTGCATGTAAAGAAACTTTGTTGTCTCTATGTGCAGCATAATCTGATGAAAGTGCAGATAACTTGGTTTCTGTAGATGCTGAAAAGTATAATACTGAACAATCTAGGCATATGAAAACGTTGAGACAAGTGACGAGACTTGACAGATCTATTACTAAAGGCTGACTTAAGCTAAAAGAAAAGTTTGAGCAATTGAGGATGAGGACACACTCATAGCTGTCAGAAAATCTTAATCTATGAAGATAAATGTGATAGCTGTATTTTTTAAATCAAGTGGAATTGTAGAGTGTTTTGTTTTGGATACACAAAAGACACTCATAGCTAAAGAGCACACTGAACAGATACTGCCTAAAGTCATATAATCTAAAATAACCTGATTCTAAATTCTAGAATGGACACCTACCACGCTTCAGCTCACCGCGAAAAAGCTCGTACCGAGTATTAGACTACTACTGTGATTTTGCACTCTTTCAGCATATGAAAATGAAGCTGAAAGTAAAACAACTTGATAGTGACGATAGCTTTCCAAGAGTGTGCCTCCCTCTCGAATAAAATTTGCAAAGGTGATTTCAAGAATGATTTTGTGACATTGTAGGCGAAAACAACTTTGAAAGAATTCAATAAATAAAGTTGTATGGCAAAACTTTTGTAGTACTCTTTGTAAAGGATTGAGAAAATTCTTCTGATTGTCTTGCAATTCACATGGTCATTGCGGAACTCTTGAGACTCTCCATAATGTCAATTAGATTATAAATTAATGATTCTCTTGCACTGAATCAAAGTATAAATAAAGCCAAGAAACCGTGTAAGAAGAGTGTATCACTCATAATATATTCTTTTAACAAAGTCATAATAGATTTGAATATTTCTGTATGATGTGATTTCTGTACTCTAAATGGATTGTTGAATTTTATCACTTTCTTTCATCTCGAATCTGTCAGTAGAAACACGCTTTTATCTCAGTTACTCAGAAAAACAGAAACAATCACCAAAACACTTTTATGCTCAATATAAAAATAAAGCAAATGTCAGAAACAATCAGTAGTTTTAAGCCTTCAGATTGTAACAATAAACACACTCTCACAGTACTTCTATCTAGAACCGACTTATCACACATTTTATCTAATTTTTCTGGAGAGGATGGAATGTTCACAACTTTTGTTTACCTTTAATTAATAAATATCAAAATATACTCCAAAATATGAGACTTTTTTCCCACTAAATATCTTTGAAGGGGTTATTTCGCATAAAATCTCAGAACCCTGCTTTTGCTACATTCTAGCGTTAAAAAAGATTAAATGTTCTTAGACTTAAGATAAAAACGATAAACTCTTGAGTTATAAAAAAGATTAAATGTTCCTCTTGCTTCACCGAGTCACGCGAGAGAATGTATGGTACTGCATTATCATTTTTGCTGCCTGCCCCAGCTTTGTATTTTTAACCTGTTTGTTTCAAATGACTATTCAAATGCTTGCATTATTGACTATCTGCATTTTATGTAGGGAAACAATCCTTGTGCTTTATGTCATTTCACTCTTCTGAAGCTAATCAATCGATTATCAAGCAGACATGCATGCCAAACGTAGAAACTTCTAAGTCCCATATAAATATAACTTTTAGTTACTATATTTATCCCATTTAGGATTTAAAAAATTCTACATCAGGAATACCTAGTTGCAAGTCATCAAAGAAATATAACCTGATATCATAATATTTAACAAAAATGCCTGTCAGATTCTAATCACAAGCAAGTAAACAGTAGATTGAAATCAATATAACAGGAAGCTTCAATTAGTTTTCACTACTGCAAAGTACAGAGCATAACAGTATAAGACATCACTGAAGTCTCCAATCCCCACAATTTGCCGGGCTGGCATCCGAATGGTTAGCGCTCTTGCCTTCGGTTCAACAGTTAATGGGTTCGAATCCCACCTTCGGCATGGATGTTTGTAGTGGTTCGGAATCCACTTTAAGCCGTAGGTCCCGGTCTAATTAGCCCTTGTGTGCAAAAAATGACCGTTGAGCGACGACGAACAAACCAACCCCCACATATGAGTCAGCAAATGCAAAAATAAAAAACCCTAATTCTTTATAAATATTCCGTTATTCAAAAGAAACTTAAATAAATCAATGTCGAAGTTCTTATTTTTTTATCATGGCATGGCATTTCCTACAGACATAATACTTTGAAATATCAACCATTCGAAACTTGGAAATCATTGTCTCTTGTACTCAAATTAAAAATTAATAAAATTTTCTCATTCCTTTAATTAACTAAACAGTTTTCCTTCCAATAAAAGTAATAATATATAACTATTTAATAAACTGAAATAAACTATTAAAGTTTTAATTTTTTTCTTTTGTTATCATTCATAATCATCTATTAAGTTCTTAAAACAAACATAAATTCATGAAAAGAATGATGATTTGAAAACAATTATACCAAATTAATTCAATATTTTCGAATTTTATCATCGAAACAAACTATATTTTATCATGTTTTTCTTTTTAACTTATTCATTGATTTCAGATAATGAGACACAGTGAGAAAATACTTCATTAGACAGTGAATTGTATTTTCTCTTCGTTATTTGTTTCGCTTTTAGTTAAAATTCTTTTCATGAATTTATGTTTGTTTTAAGAACTTAATAGATGATTATGAATGATAACAAAAGAAAAAAATTTTAATTCGAACTTCATCGTTTCTCAATTATGAAATATTTAAAACATGTTTTGTAATTGAATATTTCCTAAATGCCATATATAATATTGTCGTTTATTTTATACACTTCATTTTATGTTATGTTGCAAGGTAATAATCCTTTGCCCCATGGATGGCCAAAACAAAAGACTCACTCAATAGAGTAAGAAATCTTTTCTTAATTTGCTATTGTTCATTTGAATGGCAATCTCTTCTCATACATTCAAACATTTTTATTTCATTTCGCTCAAAAATTTAATGTCTGTTTTCAATAAAAAGATGTGTAAAAATTTGCTTGCCAAAAATATAGTACAGGGATAAGAATTGATACAACGATTATTTTTATTTTACTAATGTCTTTTTATTTATGCGTCCCCTAATATCAACTATAGAAAAAATACAGGAGAATCATTAATAAAATACAATACAGTATGCAATATAACATCAATCTTGTCTAAGAAACAAATTTTACCAAATATATATACAAAGTCATTTAAAGAGTTAAGAATAGCAACATTTCAGAATGACTTGAAACTAACATTTAAATTGTTGTTTCTCAGATCTGCTATTCTAAATTAATTATAATGTTCCAAAATGAAATTCGTAATTAATTTCAGTCTAGAACCATAGTATTTCAAAAACTCTAGAATTCATGAATTGCTTTTATTTTTGAAGGTTGTATATGAAATTAAATTAGATTTAGATTACAATATCTTCAAAATATTACGCTTTCATATAATTATTTCTTCAAAAGGTATAATATTTATCTCATTAAATTTATTATTTTTGCATGAAAATAACTGTTGTAACATTTTAAATTTTGTAAAATTTAAAGTATGAAATACACAATAAAATTGCAAAAATTTCTATCATTAAGTTCCGTTAAGATTCAGCAACCTGCAAGTTTTATTTCACCTTTATCATATAAAAAGTAATTTTTATGTAATATTCCATATGGTAAAGATGGCATCGAATATCAATCACATACTTTAAGCATTTGTTTTTGAAAGTCTTGTCACATCAACTAATCATATAACATAAAAGAAGTATCAATCTTTCAAAACATATTTTAATATTAATAAATATTTAATTCTAAACAAAAGAAACAAAATAATTAAATTTTTTATAAATCCATTAAAATTATCAAATAGTAATAAAAATTTATCTGTATTTATTAAATAATTCTTTTGGTTGTTAATAAATTAGAAGCCAATGATACACGAAAGTAAGCAATTTCTACCAATTTATTAAAGCGAAAGACAGTGTTAGCTGTATTTTATTTTCAGCAGCATTCTTTGCCCTGCAGTTTCTTTTCGCTGAGCACACAAATCTTATTTCCTTCCGCTAAATGATATTTCCCCCCATAATCCCAAAAGGAAAGTTCTTGCAGGGAAAATGATGCATACTTTCTTTAGAACTCTACTCGCGGCAACAATGAAATAGGCTCCAAATTCGTACAAAGAAAGTAAGCGGTAAGAAAATAAAAACATGGTGTACATTCGAATTTCCTGTTTGGAAATTGCCCGGGTGGCAACAACTTCTAGGAGAGATCCTTTGTATCAAGACTTTCTGTTTTTCTTGTGTTTTTTAGAACCAAGTTTACTTTGCCCTTGCACCCTTTCCTGACTGCTTGTTTGGTTTGTAATGAATGTTTAATCTTCAACGTCCTTTTCAAAAGCCCGCATTCATTGTTTCTTTCATACTTGAGCGCATTGTCGTCTGAATATGTGTTTACATTCTCTGCGCCACCATTTTTGTTTTCTTCAAAGAGTTAAAAGGGTTTAATTCACTAATATAAATAAAAATCTCTTTTTATAACTTTCCTCCATAAAATTCAAGCTCATTATTTATAAGACGTTAAAAGAAAGTTACTAGAAAAAGAAACTTGAGATTTTTTTTTTTTTTTTTTTTTTTTTTTTTTTTTTTTTTACTCATTAGAATTTTAGCTGAAATTAGTATAATGCCTAAAAGAAAAGAAAAGTATTTTTAATTCTAGAGATTTAATAAGAGGTTATTTATGATATTAAATTTTGTGCTCAGAGCGAGAATTGACTTAAATTGGCAGAAAATTGCTGCAGCTCTTCTATAGATATTGTAATTGATTTATATCATAACTACTAACGCAAAACTATTAATAAAGCAAGTTTTTAAATCAATTAAAAAAATTTTTATTTTTCATCTAATTAAATTACATAAAGATACAAATTATTTTAGCCCCTTCATATTTTCTCTGCTATTTCATAATTCTCATTTCTAGCAGCAAATATCAACCATTCGAAACCTGGAAATCATTGTCTCCTGTACCCAAATTAAAAATTAATAAAATTTTCTCATTCCTTTGATTAACTAAGCAGTTTTCCTTCCAATAAAAGTAATAATATATAATTATTTAATAAACTGAAATAAACTATTAAAGTTTTAATTTTTTTCTTTTGTTATCATTCATAATCATCTATTAATCAAATCAAATAAATCTTCTCTTTATTTAATACCACAAAGAAATAGCCTAATAGTTGGAAGCTGCTAAATATTTTAATCATTTTACTTTCTAAGAGAAATCTTCTTTAACATTTGATCCCGAAAAATGTATATGCTACTTCCTTAGAAAATCGGAATTCTAAGTGCAATGTACCAGTCAATCTATGGCTGCAATGACGTTGCAGAAAAAACGGAATCCAGGTCATTTTGACATGGAGGCTTTATCGAAGAAACCACTGTAACTGCTGAAAGACGAATTGACCCGGCGACCTGTCCGAAAATGACTTATTGAACATAAACTTCCATAAAGAAACTCGAAGCTACTCGACATTTTATTTTAGGACTAAAGTATGCCGATTCAGATGTAATTTGAACACATGAAGTATCAAAAGATAAAATAATTGAGAACATAACAAATGAGAATATAAAAGAACTTTCATATATCAAATAAACAGACTGTGCCAGGCAGCAAAAGGACTAAAAAGCAGTTCTTTGAGAAAACGAACATTCGTACATTTTAAAAAATATTTGTTTAAAGAAAAGGTAGTTTTGAAACAGAAAAAAAATTAGTGAATACTATAATAAAGAATAAAAAAATTTGCCTGGTTTTTCTTCGATTGATAAAAATAAAGATTGTTTTTACAGATCAATTTTATATTTTGCATATATTTCAAATGTAGTCTAAATTTATAAAATGCTTCGTTTTTTAATATTATTTTATTTATAAAGGGAGAACATTTTTTTTAAATAAGATTTAAGATCCAACGCTTATTTTGCTAATTTACTTTCAATTTCAAGAAGTAGTATTTTACTGGTCCATAAGAGTTTATTAAAATGAGCGTCTACTGTATGTTGGCAATAATCATTAATAAGATAGAATATAAGAACTATTTTACGCTTCCTATAAAATGCTTCTTTTGATTGAAATTTACAATCAAATAAATAAGTTCCAATAGCTGAGACTTGCTTATTTCTAATTTCTAATGGATAATTAATAGTTACAAAGTGATACACACACACACACACAGATATACATATATATATAGATATATATATATATATATATATATATATATATATATATATATATATATATATATATATATATATATATATATATATATATTAGACTGGATTTTTTTTTAAATATATAATAATATTTTATTTAGAAGCAGTCCGCAGTAGAATGCTAAGGCAGTAAATCCAAGACACAGACGCATTTCAAATAGAATTTATTTCAAGAAAAGATGAAATGAAATCAAATTGTCCATCAGTAACATAAATGTGACCCGTACCGTAGTTAGCAGACATCTGTGTTCTGTCTCTTACTGAAGGGAGTTTGCGTGGGGGATGCTACGGCAATGTTAAAATATATATAAGGAAAGTCTTAGGAATTCACTCTGACACCTGTGACAGGACCTGTGTGTGTGTATATATATATATATATATATATATATATATATATATATATATATATATATATATATATATATATATATATATATATATATATATATATATATATATATATATATATATATATATATATATACAACGTCGAGAGTGTTTTAGTGATAACAAAACAGTGATTAGTGATGATGGATTAAAATGCGGAAGTTTTTTCAGTTCTCAAAGTACCTAAATAATCTGCTCTTATTTATTAGGTATTTGCGTTAAGGCGGAAATAATATCTATGCTGTAACAACAATATATTTCACAACTCTTACATTTATGTGATTATATTGTATTCATACATACGATTTTATAAAAGATGCTCGTATACAAGAAATCATTTACGTTCAATGAAAGCACTTTTTTCTTACAATATTGTTTTAACTTTAGCAGATTTTTTACCCCACAAATAAATCATATTCCGTTTTCCTAATAAGAAAATCTCTAGTAATATTTTAAAATACAAAGGTATTAACCATTAAATATACCCATTTGCAATTTTTACGTGATTTGACTTTTTACACCCAACATATTTCAATGATGAATCATGTAATGTTAAATTAAGTTTTCCTTAATATTTTAATGCAAAAGCTGAAATCGTTAATGTAATAAAAAATAATTGATTAGTTATGTTAGTGGGCGTAATCAAGGATTTTCTGTGCATTAATGGATTAAATTTAGTTAAAGTTCAAATAAAAAATTTAAAATTTTAGTATACCAACAAATTAGCTAGTTGCATAAACATTGTAAAAATGTCAAAAATAAATAAATAATGTTTATCTAAGTCTAAAGAAATATTCATGTTGCAGCAGAGACCTTCTTTTCACTTTAGTGAGTGCCTGGTAGATAACATGCAGATTAACTAAGTAATTTACAAATTAACTAAGTCATTTGCAGATGGTCTAGGTAATTTTTAGATTCCTAAGATAATATGATAGTATAACAAACAATTTTCGGCATTTTAATATCTACCTTACCTAGATGTTTTCAATATAATAGATATATCTTCACTTCAATGGTAAAAGGGGTGCCACTTTTTTCCATCATTTCTTAAGTTAATCTTAAATGACAACTGTCTCTCATATTAGACTAATTTACATCTGAATTAATAATTTAAAATTTTGATTTAACAAGATTTAAATGCAATTTTTTATTTATTTCCATGTATTCAAACATATGTCGAGAGTTATTTATTTTTTATTTTAAATTAGTTATTTAATGCTTGAGATAGAAAGAAATATTATTAATTACTTCAACTACTGACACCAAGATAATAATTCAATCATACAATACTTATAAAAATTAATCTGAAAAATTGTTACAGTGCAATTTTTTTCAATCAAAAAAATTGTGATTGCACTATTAACCAAATTAAGCTTTAGTAATATAGCTCTATCGTTATTCTCTCTCTTTTCTCCGTATTCTTTCTGCACTTGAATTAAAATATAATGCTGTTATCGGTTTTAGTTAGGAAGTTCTCTGAATTGGAGGAGTACAAAAGGGAAAAATTCCCTTTTTATGACTAAAATTCCCTCCTAGTGGGATAAGCATGCTTTTCACCGTATGCTCAAAAGAAGGCTTTTTCAAATGAGCTCAGCTCAAGCAAATGTGAAAAAAAGATTATAATTTTCTTTTCTATCACTTCCCTGCACATTTTATGATATGATTTGTTTAAATGTTTGAAATATAAGGAAAAAGTTCTCCATTGTCTTCTGACTGTGCAAGCGTGTGTTTAATTGTCGTAGCATTAATTAACTTTTTTCCCTTATCGGGAACGGTAGTATTCAATTGGTGGCTTTCTTGTTCAATTAATTAAATTTTTTCAAAGAATCTTAATTGTAATCGATTTTTGAGTTAATGAGTGGCTTTTTGCAGTGAGCTTAAAGAATGTATTATAATTTTCATCAAATGATATTTCATTTATAGTTTATTTAATTATCTTTGATCATTTCTTCTCGAAAATGTTTATGAAATATAGTTTAAAATTTTTATTTAATTTTAATTCGTTATTCATGTACAGTAAACGGTAGTTTCTATGAACTCGTAAGGAACGATATAATAGCTCTTAAAATCAAAAGTTCGTAAAATAGAAGAATAAATATTAAATTTTAAAAACTATTTTTTTACTGCAAACTGTGTTTTTCTTTGTTTATAAGTTAAGCATTAAAACATATTTATTATGTGAATATAATTAATTTGATAAAATAAAATTCGATTATAAAAAATTTTTATTTTTATTTTAATGGTGGAAATCAGAAAAAATGTATCACTTTTTTTTTCTAAAATTACATTTTTCATATAAAAGCATATTTTTCCAATTACTCTAAAAAAACTGGAATTCACTGGAGATCAGCAGTGTAATTAGTTACTATGATTTGAAGGATTTACGATTCGTTAATAAAACCGTAAATCCCTAATAAAGTCATCAAGTTATTTTTTTGAAACATAAAATAAAAAATTAAAAATATCCTACTTCAAAAATTACCAAAAATTATATTCAAACAGAAAGATGCATAAAAATAAAATCGAAAAAACGAGATTTTTAAAATTTTTTTTTTCATTTTTTTGTAAATCAATTTAAAATTATCTTTGCAACTATGTTAGGGAACAGATACCAGCTCATAAAATCATGATATCGTTAATTAGAGGCTCATAGAAATGGGTACATACAATGATCAGAAAAAAAAAAACAAAACAGAACTGGATTATAATTTCAAGAAATTTTGATACACACTTCCCAAAATAATTGAAATATATTGAGGTTGTGGGCTGATTTTGCTTCTAGAAAATTGTTTCATTGATTGATAACTTGAAAGTGGTTTCGAACATTTTATGTCTAAGCTGTTGTCACAGTAGCTGAACGAAGGTGTTCTTTAAGAAGAGTAGCACTCATGATTTGGTGTCTTCGAAACTTGAATGCTGATCTACCAAATAGCCGAAAGCCGTTAGCATTACATAACGTTCCTCATTGTTGCATAATTGCGACCTTGTCCTAATGGTCTGCATTTCCAGTCTCCTAAAAAAGGTTCCAGATACTGGAAATCACAATTTGTGGAACACTTTTTATTTCTGCTATTTCCTCTTGCGTCGGACTTTAAACTTGAAGGTGCTTTTATGTCAAAATTGTGGTACCAGTTGACAAATGAAGATGTTCTTAAAGAAGCGTAGCATTCCTATTTAGATATCTCCGAAATAAGGATGCTACTCTTCCTAATATAAAAGCCGTTAGCGCGTTAAATAACGGTCCTCATTGGACGTTGTTGCATTCTTACGACCTTGTCCTAATCTTCGGTCTGCATTTACAGTCTCCGAAAAATGATTCCAGATACTGGAAATCACACTTTGTGAAATGCTAATGGTTTCTGCTATTTCGTATTGTGTTGCTCTGGTTTTTGCACCAGCATGCTTCCCTGTATCTAGCCCTGAGTTGGGCTCCACCAGCTAGAGAGAAGCAGTCGGGTGGGAGACTTTGGAATTTTGAGGCAGAGACCAAGCAGAAGACCCCTAACACCTGTCCTGCCAACCCAGATGTATCATTTCACTTGGAAGACATTGTGCGTATGCTGAGTTTTAATGTGCCCCAGCCGCCATTAGTGAGCACGATGGATCTTGGGTTAAACCAAGATTTTAACTAACTTCCGTCCGATTATGAGAGTAATGCCTTAACCAACTAGACCACCGCGATCCACTTTGTATTGTGTTTAGGGCTCTCTAACCTGCCAACAACTTTCCAAGCGTCTGACTCGGTTTAATGACTTTGTTGAAATACCGCACTCATCGAAAGAACATACTTACCACCGATCATTCTTTTTAGATTTGTTTATATTAAGTTGAAAGCAGAAACTCATTCGCGGGAACTCACTGAACATCTGTGACAGTGAACTCAAAAGTTCCATACTATGAAGTTTGAAGATGAAGAAAATTTGAATTTGTAACATTCTTCTTCCATTTTAAGCAAAAAATTGATTATACCGTTATTTTATAAAAGACTTACACTGTCTTTTAATTGTTTCGAACTGTGTAGATTTTGATTAATATTTTCTTTCGTTCAGAGCCAAATTGGGCCGCAATAGCTTAGTGACTATTTTCCTCTTTGGAATCTGATATCAGAAAATGTTTTATACCAGAACTATGCGAAGGAAAAAGGGGTTATAATCAATAAAATTCAGTAGTTTGCTGAGGGTTAGAAGAAAATTGAGGGTGTTATGTCAAGTGTCAAAGAGTCATTTGACCGTGGCTCCAAATTTAAAGGCCTTTTCTCAGAAAAAAGATGTAAACAAAAAAGTACCATAGAAATCAACCATTTCAGTTAATATTATATTTACCATATAATCCCAGTGATCATATTACTCTTCAAAATTTTTAAGCACTTCGAAATGATAAAAATTGGTATCTAAATTTTTAAAATTTTATCAAATATATATAATTTTTAAAGATAGTTCGGTTAAAATGTAATGAATAAGGTTTTGTTTTAACAAAATTCCGACATTCTCTGAAGTAAACAATGTGCAATCATGACAATTTTAAAAAAATTTTCAAATGTTGTATATTATGTGTAAATTTAATTCATTATGGTTCATTAGTACCATTTACATCAAAAACCCATACATTAACAGCAATAAAAATAGGAATTTAAAAGTGTTAAATAAAACATAATGTTTTGGATCTCCAAATAATATTCAATCTCCCTAAGTGTGAAAGATGGCAAAAAAATAAGAGCACGAAAAGCAGGCAAAGGAAACATTAAATTATTGCTCGCGCAAAAAAGCCGTTAAAGCTTTCAAAAGTAAGTGAATAATTGATATACAGAAGACGATTCCAAATATATTGGCCACAAATGAATTCAGGCGCCCATAAACAAAAAATGCAAACCATAAATCCCAATTTTAACAAATAAAGTTAGCGCGAAAATCTTCTTAAAACATGGGCGTTGATTGTTTCTTCACTCGTAACCAAATAAATAAATCGGCTGCAAATCAAGATGAAGGTTTTCGGCGCGGGAAAATAAACAGCAGACGATAACGAAATAAAAAAATTTTCTTCTATTTTTTGTTGCACTGTTGCCAGTTCGGAGATCTGAAGTACGTGATGAATGAGTTAGCCACAGTGATTTCATCCGTCCTATCCATCATGGCTTCAGACTGGTGGGGACGACTTCATTGAGTTATGGTGGCAATGAAGGGAGGGCGCTACAAGTCTGCTGTTTTATTCTTTTGCTGTCACAGTGTGTTCTAGTGCTTTACATTGTCAGTTTTATTATTGTTGCCATTCATCTGGATTTGTATTCTTTTGATTAGTTTTTATTTTAGGGCTTGTATTATTCAAAATAACTGTACGTCTAGCAGTCGTACGATATAAATATTGTGATCCATAATAAAGAGGAACAAAAAAATTTTTATTTTAATTTTTCTAGTAAAATAAGAAACCATAAGCTTACATCTTCTTTTCTTAAATCATTCCTCTAAGTACTAAGTCTGGTGGCAGGACTAAATTCCTCAAAGATCCTAGTTTAATTGTTTGAGTACAGGAAGGTAGTTGTTACGGCCTGTAACGTGATAAAAAAAAGGCGAGGATCAGTGCAACGCATGTGCGCCAGATTCTGCCGCCCACCTCCTTTCCGATTATATTGTTTTTGTTTATCTTTAGTTGAGTTTATTCTCAGAGAGACAACGCACTGGAGGTGCACTTGTGGCGGCGTCCGCCAATGGTATTGTCATGATTATTAAGTTGAAAGTTGTATTAAAATTTATCTAAATAGTAAAAATTATGTATACTTAAAATTTAATTTCATCAATAAATTAAATTGAAATTGTCTTCAATTGTGTTCCTTGCCACCTCGGTACGCTACAGCTTTAAATGGTGCCATCTGTGCGGATGGAACTGTTCCGAATAATTATGAAGAATTAATGAGTGACTCTGGGTAAAAGATATTTCTGAGAAGTGTCATCACGACAACAGAAGATAAATTGGTAGCAACCCGCTATTGATATTTAAGTTTGATTTGGTGGTTTCAATTCCTACCCTTGGAATCAGAAGACATAGCTTCCCGCTATTTTGGAGTGGAAAGGAAAAAGTGTTTCCAGTTAAATTCCCGCCCAGGGAATAGAAGAAAAACGGTTAGTTCCAACCCTTGGAAAAAGAAGCATCCAGCTTGAAGTATTAATTCAATCCATAGCACCCTGCTATTTTGATGTGTTTCCTGTTATGCTTAATTCCATCCAGTGGAATAGAAATATGCTGTTTTGATTCCAGCCCTTGGAACAAAAAGAAAATAGCCTTCTGTTCGTGATTTAATTCCATCCGAAATCTTGCACTGAGGATCTAAGAAATATTGCGCTATTTCTGATTTTCGAATCCATCCTGTCCAAATATACTGTTTTGGAATTGTGTGTTTGAAAATTCCTGTTCCTGGAATCAAGAAAAGTATTATAATCAAGAAGTGTTGTGCGTATGTGTTTCTTTCGATAAAATCTCGAAAAAAAAAGAAAATAATTAAATAAAAAAGAAAGTGAGATTTCGAAATCGAATACAAAATCGAAAATGAATGAAAAAAATATATATTTAAATATTATTTTTGGGTTTTAAAATAACCGAAAAATTGTGTTTGTTATTTTCTAAACTCAGTTAAGAAGTTTCGTTTTGAATGATTAGTGAAAACATTCTTTTATTCACATTAATGTTTTTTTATAACAATATTGTGTATATGATACATAATTTCATTAATTTTATATATTATTAGATAAAATTTTTGCACATTTGCAGAAATATATAGTTAGAATTATTTTCTAATTGGGTATCCTATCCTGTTTAGTTTTGATTTATGATGTTATAAATGAAAATCTCTCCTAATAGTATTTTCGTTTTATTGATATATAACTTTGAGTAAATATAATAGTTGGTATATATATCATACATATTTGCATACTATTACTGTTAAATTTTGATACCGAATTTGATTTTCTAGAAACTCGTATTTAAATTGTTATTATTCTTGTTTGCAAGCTTTTTGTTCCAGGTCATATACTAAGTGTATCGTAGATGAACAGAACAGGTTTGTACGAATATTTGTAGAATTAATTTTTGCTACGAGAAATTATTTTTATTTTAAGGTAGATGATATGTTTAAACCATTTCTGTGTGTTTCCAAAAATGAAACAAAATTTATTATATTAAGTATTGAAATTTTATCCTAAGTTTGAATATAATATAAAAGAAATATTTTAAGTTAGAGAAATTGTTTCATTGTTTTAAAAATGTTGAGAGATACATTTTGTGCGCATAATAATGGAAGGTTACTTTTGTTTTCCAATTGAAAACAAAAATTAATTTATGAAATACTATAATTTCTGGTGAAGTTGAAACAATCAATATTGTTAGTTAAGTATTTGGGTTTTGTTAGTAACGAGTTAAATTAGGCTTAGATTAACCATTAATTATGTCCTTCTTGGGAAAAGGTAAAAAGCAGGACTTGTTAATTTTAGCTGCGGAGCTTGAGCTAAATGTTGACTCAAACTTATCTAGTATATCTATTAAACAAGCTATTATTAAGAGCCCTAACTATGATGAGGATTTTGTAAAAGAATTGTTCCTTTCTATAATCGATGAAAGAAAAAAACAAGAACAAATTCAGAAAGAGAGAATTCAAATAGAAACTGAAGAACGGACAAGAAAAGCTGAAATAGAAGCTGAAGAATGGAGAAACGAAGCTGAGAGAGAACTTAGGAAAGCTGAAATAGAAGCTGAAGAACGGAGAAGAGAAGCAGAAAGGGAACATGAATTAGAAAAGCTGAGATTAGAAGCTCAATTGAAACTTATAAATGGATCCCCCTGGGAAGATGCGCAACATTCTCGTAAAGATCTTCAAAGAATGATCCATAGATATTATGTAAAAGAAGATATTAGTCTATATATAATTCTTTTTGAACGCCAGGAACGTCGAGCCCAAATACCTAAAGAATCGTGGGTTTCATATTTGTTAGGCTTACTGCCGTATGAAATCACGCAAATAATTGCACGTGAGCCAGAAGAAGAAGCACAGAATTATGATTATGTTAAGGTTTTATTTAAAAGATTTAAATTGACCCCAGAGAAGTTTAGAAAATTGTTTGTAAAACATCAAAAGGAAAATGATGTTACTTGGATAGATTATTATCATGAACTTTATAATTATTTTTATGGATGGATCAATGGACTTAAAGTTAATAATTTTGAAAAGTTAAGTGATTTAATCCTAACGGATCAGATTAAAAAGAGTGTTCCACAAGAATTTAAAGAGTTCTATTTAGATGAATGGGGTAGTATAAACAATCCATTTCATTTGGCAGAGAAATTAGAAGAATTCGAGGACATTAAGGAAACTATCAAACCAATTAATGTGAGGAAGAAGAAAACTATTCAACATCAAAATCAAAGATCATATACCCCTCCTCGCAGGTTTGTGAAACGTTATAATAATCATAGGAATGAAAATTTTAAGACAGAGAAGAAAGATCTTAAGGAAGAATTTAAAGATAAAAGTTTTGAAAAAAGAAGACTATTGAAATGTTTTAAATGCAATTCTACTGATCATTTGAGACCACAAAGCCCTTTAATTAAAAGACACGCCCCTAATTCTATAAATAGCGTAGGAGAAGAAATGGTTAAGGAATTACTCAAACCATGTACAATTATTGGGAAAGTGAATGGAATTGAATGTGAAATTTTGAGAGATATTATAGTCACAATAGATATTGTTAGTAGGAAGTATGTGTTGCCTAATGATATGACTGGTGAACATGTTTGGGTACAGCAACCCTTAGATTTGAATCCCACATGTTTACCAATTGCACGAATTGTGTTGGAGTGTGATTTAGGAAATGTTATTACAAAGGCACTGCTATTATTGCGAATGAATTGGATCGTGGTAGATACCTATTACTATTAGGAAATCGAACAGCCTCATTAATAGAAGAAAAGAAGGAAAATAAGAATTTGGCAGATGAGATAAATAATGTGCAGACTAGAAGTCAGAAACGTATAGAAGAGGAGTTGAAGATGAACTCAGACAAAACAAAAGAAGGTTTGAATACAAATTCCAATGAAGAGGTTGTGGATAGGGAAAAATTAACAGTTTTACCCGAAGCTCAGCCGGATGATCCTTTAGTTTCCTTACTTAAAATTGATAAAGAAAAATTCAAAGAATGCCAAAGAACAAGTAAGGATCTCAAACCATTCTTTAAACAGGCTGAGAATATCGAGTCTGGAGAAGTCAATAAAACAAATTATGTAATAAAAAATGAACTGTTACTTAAAAGAAAAGTAGATAAATTAAGACATGAAAAATTTTTTATTAGTTGTTTCTAAGGAGTTCAGAGAAAAACTAAAAATAGCTTGTCATGAAGGTGCATCTGCTCATCTTGGAGTTACTAAAACAAAAGACAGAGTAGTTCGAAATTTTTACTGGCCAAATTGTTACAAAGAATTAGAAGAATTTGTAAGGTCCTGTGATCCTTGTCAAAGAGCCGGAAAATTTGGAGAGAAAAAGAAAGCTCCTATGAAAGTACAACCAATAATATCTGAAGTTTTTAGAAAGATAAATATAGATGCTGTCACACCTTCAAAGAAAAAAATATATTCTTACTGCTATGTGTCTTGCATCCAAATATCCAGATGCTGTTGCCTTAGAAGATACATCATCCACATCAGTTGTTGATGCATTACTTCAAATGTTTAGCCGAATGGGCTTTCCTAAAGAGATCCAACGTGATCAAAGAACCTCTTTTATGAGCGCTCTAACTACAGAATTTCTTGAGAGGTTTGGAATAAAAATAATATATAGTTCGGTGTATCATCCACAAAGTAATCCTGACGAAAGATTCCACAGAACTATCAAACGAATTCTTAGAGTATTATGTTTGGAATCTTCCCCAGATTGGGAGCCGCATATTCATGCAGCTTTGTTTGCTTTAAGAACTATAACTCACAAGTCAACCGGATTCAGCCCTGCAGAATTATTTTTTATGGAAAAAACTTAAGAACGCCAATAACCTTACTCTATAAACACTGGTTACAGCCTGAAGAAGAGCAAAATTCTGCTGTTGAATATGTTTTAAATCTTATCAATTGACTAAAACGATGTCAAAATCTAGATGTGGAAAAAAAATGGAAGATTGTAAAGAAAAGTGAAAAACTTATTTTATGATAGAAACAGTGTTAAACGAGAATTTAAAGAAGGAAGCCAAATTCTAGTTTTGGCACCTTCTCCTGCAAATAAATTTGCTGTTCAATGGCATGGCCCAGGAAAGATTGAATCTAAAATCTCTAATACTAACTATATTGTCTCCTTGACTAATAAGAAAGAGAAATCACAAATTTATCGTGTGAATTTACTAAAGCTCTATTACAGTAGATCCAATGTTATAAATTTTGTTGAGTTAGATGAAATGAAAGATCCTCCAGATTTGGAAATTGAATTCCCATTTATTGAAAACAACCCAAATATTTTTAATTACTCTGAATTAATTCAAAAAAATAATTTAGTAGAGAGATTAAGTAAAGAACAGATTTGAAACTTAAGTGAATTTCTGTGTAAATATTCTGACATATTTTCGAATGAACCTGGATTAACAAATACTGTACAGCATGATATCGAATCCATTTCCAATAAACCAGTACGTGCCAGACCATATAGAATGTCACCCCGACAAAATGAAAATTTAAAAATTGAAATAAATAAAATGTTAGCTAATAAAATTATTGAGACGGGAATATCTAATTATTCTTCTCCCATGATATTAGTAGAAGTTCCTGGTAGAGAACCAAGGCCTTGTATTGATTACAGGAAATTTAATGAAATTACAAAAACTGAATATTTCCCACTCCCTAATATTGAGGAAAGGATTGAAACTGTTTCAAGTGCTAAATTTATTACAATAATCGATTTAGCAAAAGGCTATTGGCAGATTCCCCTTACTAAGAAAACTCAACAATTGGCGACTTTTGTAACAAATTTTGGTTGTTACAGACCACTTAGAATGTCATTTGCTTTAAAGAATGCACCATATTTTTTCTGTAAAATAATAACCGAATTGTTACAAGCAATGGAATCTTTTGCGATTCCATATTTAGATGACATTGCCATATTTTCTAATTCTTGGGAATGCCACTTTAAACATTTAGATGATGTTTTTCGGCGAATTGAAAGAGAAAATTTAAATATCAAACCTTCTAGATGTGTTTTTGTTCAGAAATATGTCAAATATTTAGGTCATATGGTTGGCCAAGGTAAAAGAACTCCCTCTGAATTAAAAATTTATGCTATTAAAAATTTCCCAGTTTTGATAACTAAAACAGAAATTCGGGCTTTTGTAGGTTTGTCTGGTTATTATAGAAGTTATATTCCTAATTATTCTATTATAGCAGCGCCCTTGACAGATAAATTAAAAGGGAAGTCATGGAAAGAAAAGATAGTGTAGTCGGAAGAAGGTGAAACAGCTTTTGAAGAATTGAAAAATAAACTAAGTGAAAAACCAGTGTTATACGCTCCTGACTATGAAAAGGAATTTATATTGCAAACTGATGCATCCAATGAAGGAATCGGTGTAGTATTTTCTCAACTGGATGAAGAGGAAAAAGAACATCCTATCTTATACCTTAGTAGGAAATTTATAGAGACAGAGAAAAAATACTGTACCACTGAGAAATAATGTGCTGCTATCGTCTGGGCAGTAAAAAAGTTACAATGCTATTTAGACGGACAAAAATTTAAAATTGAACCTGATCATTATCCATTAGTATGGTTAAATTTCAATGCTAGTTCAAACCCTAGGTTAATGCGTTGGGCATTACCATTGCAGCCCTTTAATTTTGAATTAATCTATCGAAAGGGGGTTTTGCATAAGAATGCTGATGTTCTTAGGAGAGTTTGTAAACAGAAAATTTTCAGTTATTATTTTTACAAACATTTTCTCTTTATTCATATTGTCTTATTTTGTATCACATTAAACTTCAAAAATAAAAAAAATTCTTTAAAATACTATACCAAAAAATAAAGTAACATAAAATTTTCATGTTATTTTATAATTATGTGGATAAGCATATTATGTTTTGTTATTAGTTATTTGAGTAATTGTAAGACTTTTATTTATGTAAAAGTCTTTCCGGATAGGGGGGGGGAGGATTTGTAACGTGATAAAAAGGCGAGGATCAGTCAGCGCATGCGCACCAGATTCTGCCACCCTCCTCCTTTCCGATTATATTGTTCTTGTTTATCTTTAGTTGAGTGTATTCTCAGAGAGACAACGCACTGGAGGTGCGCTTGTGGTGGCGTCCGCCAATGATATTGTCATGATTATTAAGTTGAAAGTTGTATTAAAATTTATGTAAAAAGTAAAAATTATGTATACTTAAAATTAATCCTCATCAATAAATTAAATTAAATTGAAATTGTCTTCAATTGCCTTGCCACCTCGGTAAGCTACAGGCCCTTTCTTCTGAATGTACATTTGTCAAAGAAATTGCTTTGACGTTTTTCTGTTTTCTACTTTGCGTCGATTGAATATAAGCCCAAAATGAATAAAAAATTTTCAACTGGCAGATAATAATACGCGGTGGATGGTATCGATAACATTTGGTTATTTAGACTTTCTATTCTTTGGCGTCAAAGTACTGTATGGAATTCGTTGTATGGTATTCGTTGTTGCGTCAAAGTACTGTATGGAATTCACTTCTTCTGGGATTAACATGTAACAAATCCCCACATTTCTCGACACTTTCAGCAAGAATAAAATAAACTTTCAAGTTATTTTATTTAGATTTTCCACTTGATTATCCATTTTAATAGTTAAGCCGTCAATATAATTGGCTAAAACTTGAAAGATTTCAATACGCTATCAGTTAACATTTTTCTGTAATTACTGCAATACTTAACTAGAGTAATAGATTATAAAACATCACTAGATGATATTTAAATTTTATCAACGTGTTGATAAAATTGTCACGTGTTTTTTGTTTCTCACCCATTTATTTAAAAAAAATTAGCCTTTAACTTTTGATTTTCATTCAGTATATCTCATTGTGATCATTTTCTTATACCATCATTTATGAAAATAATTTCGAGTATTTTGCTGGTTTTACCTTTACATCTTCGGAGTACTTTGGAAAATAAATAATAAAAGTCAAGTGGAAAGAAACACTGTTGGTTAAATATAAATTTATTTTTGTTAAGTTTTTAGCAATAAAAAAGAATTTTTACATCATTAAATATTTTTATATTATTTAATTTATTAATTTATCTAAACATAATATATTTAAAAATGGAAACATTGTGGTTTTCTCACGATCCAGTTGTCTCCAGAGGATATAGTTGACTAACACAAAATACATTTCTTTTAAAATACACATTTATTACATAAATGTTAATTTAAAATTTTTTAAAAGATAAATATGTTTTATATTGACCGGGAAGGGAACATCCACTAAGCCTGGTAATCAAATACAGACTAACGCTTTTCCTCTTTCCGACAAGAATTCTTCCTATTTCCTTGTTTCCACCCCAGGCCGATTATGAAAAAAAGAAAATGTTCTAGCTTCAGTTAGTTGTCTAACTTTCACAGACACCATAAAACGGAGGGTGTATTAAAGCTATTGACCTGCAAGCTAAACACTATCGGCAACTAAACACTTACCCCTAACCTTCACCATTAACCTTGACCATAAGGTTGACCTGGAGTTCAAACACCACCAGGTAGCAACCTGAACCGAAGAATTAGAAAGTGGTATTCACCGTTAATCTGATAGCCATAGTAGCAACTCGTTGTTCAACCCATGAGTCAAATGTGATCCCTCATTGGTCAAATTAGTCACGTGATCAAATATTGTAATTGGTAAACACGTTGACGAAATCGTCTGCATCTCGAATTTTTTTTCTTTTTAAATATTTATTTTATATTATTTTACTTATTATTATAGACCTGATAACAGAATTAGAAAATATATATAACTCATTTTTTACTCTATAGTTTATTTTAAATCTCTTAATACTAATATAATTCTAAACAGATATATTTTAAAGTGCACAAATTTTAATATACTTTTCTAACTATTATTCTCAACAAGAACTAATTTTTCCAATACAATTAAATTTTATAAATATTTTTCTATTAAAATAATTCTTATGTCTTATTTTACTATATTTTTATACCCATTAAATATTTTTAAAGGAAATAATTTTGCATATCAAATACTTAGTATTATTCTTGCATGAATATAAACATTAAAATACAGTATCCTTTAAAACTACATGTAGAAATTATTTCAAATATGGTCTGATATGTAACTTAAGAATAGTTTGTAATGCAATAAATCAAATTCAAGAAACACCATTTTTTCCAAATATCATGAAGAAATCAAAGTTTGCATATATTATAAACATATAAAATTTAATTAAATGTATTTTACTTGTCTTTCAAAATAGTTAAGAAAGTGAAACCTATTTTTTAAAAGGTGAAACTTGTAATTTAAATTAATCTTTGCTGCATTTTTTATGAATAACAAAACCAAATACCTTACCTCACAGAATCACTTTTAAAATGTATAACAGCAACTCAAGCAAAATAAGGCATTTATATTTAAATGAGAAAAGCTATCTCTGATATATCTAATAAAACTCTTAAAATATTCACTATTGTACTTATGCATTTATCTTTGCTAATATTAATAAGTATAGAAAAGGAATAATTTCATTATTTGTTTAGTAGGATATATGAAGTAGCAAGAGTAACTATATACACAAAATAAAAGATAAAAAATTATATATATGCAGATGTTAAATTTGCAATTCAAAATTAAATCTCACAAGATAAAAACACGGAAATAGAAAAGTAATACTTAAAAAGGACAAAAATAGTTTGGTGCATATAAAATTATGTAATTGGTGACACACAAGTAAGGAATACAATAGCATGTTAATTAGTATATGCGTATCCACAAAAATGAAATACGTTACATAGTCTTAAATTCAGAGCACTTTGACAAAGAAAACCTGGATTTATTGAAATAGGTTTTCTTAGCAAATGTATGATGAAAGAATTTTTAAAATATGTGTAAATTTTTACGATGTTATTTGTTCAAAAGTAAAAAAGTTTATGGCAACCCCTTCACATAAATAAAAAAAAACTACATTTAAGTAATCAAATAAAAAATACAAATTTTTAAGTATATATAGTTCTAAAAGTATTATAAAACGCATAAATAGTTTGTAATTAAATCACACTAGGTATTTTTTAAAAAAATTGCCAATTAATTAACAAAAAATAATTTTTATAGTTTATTATGCACGGATAAAAATTTTTAAATCACTTCTCATGAAAATAAAATAAAAACAATTTTTATTTTAACACATAATAAGTAATTGTAAATGTCAGAATTTTTTAAGCAAACCTTCATTACCATCTGAACACAACATTATATATATATATATATATATGTATGTGTGTGTGTGTGTGTGTGTGTGTGTGCGTGCGTGTGCGTGTGTATGACTAGAAAAAAATACTGCTTTGATATGAAAAATTGCTCTCACGAGTAGTTCACGACAAATGTTTCATAAAAGGAAAAAAAAGTTATAATTTAATGTGAAACATATTAGGCACAATGAAGTGCTAGAATTCAGTGTAAGATTTAGAATGCCTTAGATTTATAATTCTAATTCTCAGTTTTAAATTTGTGGTTAGTATATGAAATTTATTTTGAAATATTTGATTCCATTGTACATTATTACACATTGGATTTGTGATAAAATGAAAAAAAATATGGTAAGTAATTTCATTTGGTTATATTTTGTTACAATTGCTCATTTAAAAACATGGCTACATTTTTCAACATTTATGAATCATCCTGTTGAAGAATATACCTGTGAAAGAATATGTGTCATTTAATGATGCAATTTAGCACCATATAAATTGCAAATAAAATTTTTATCAATTTGTTAAAATGAAAATATTAGTAAGCTGCTTGGCATTTCCTTCACATTTTGAATAAATATATTAAAATTTGCAAAATTCTTTCATATACTTTTATGAGGGAAGAAAGTCTACAGGGTAATATGTAAGTACCCATTTTTCATGTTTGCTACCATTCAGAAAGAACCAATTTACACTGGTGCAGTGTAGAATAAGGTATCCCTTGATTTGACGTTGAAATTTAATTCATCTTAGTTTTTCTTTTTGGTAGCGGCCATATTGCTAGTCACATCTTGGTATCAAAATATTAGAGTACCAGATGTAAACTTCTATCAACACAAATTAGGGTTGTTGACTAAATTCTATTCTCAATATCATCAAATTGACAAAGAAAATTTTCCAAATTTTGACACTTACTGCAATACTCATGTTTGCAAATTTTTTTTCCATAGTTCTAAGTTTATAATTGTATTTAATGTATTAAAAAAGTCAATCAAAGGCATTACATTGCAACATTCTGTAATCCGAGTCTGAAATTAATATATTAACAGGCATATAAAATATGCAAAGGAAAATTCTGCTAAAAAAAAAGAGTTTTTTATCTTTATAGAGGAGTTGAAAATATACAAATTAACTGTACGATAAAGAAATGGTATTAAAATTTGTTTTAATTCAATAAATGATTAATGTTGATTCTCTTATACTCTGCAAAATTATTATCCTTTAGACAATAATAATTCTACTTAAAAGAAGTAGCTAATTTGCTTTAACTGTTTCACAGTCAAGCCTAATTTTTATGATATTTTTTGAAAACTTCATTTATTAATGTGATTGAAAAATATTACACATAATTATAAATAAATAGAAAATCAAAACTTATTCATTATGTTACTATAGACACATTATGGAAGAATTTATTAAGACTCCTGAAATTTTTGTGGAATTTATTTCTTGACATGAGAATTAAAAATTCACCTTAATTCTTGCATTGTGTTTCTAAATTACAGAAGTAAGTAAATATGGCTTACAGGGATAGCTACTGTCACCCAAGGGATGGTATCTGATGTACATAATGCATTACATCACTTCAGAAGAATCATGGCATTCTTTAGAACAGTATTATTATGGATACTTACAAGCCACTTTAACACAACATTTTGAATAGCTAATAAGTCTGCCAATGCAATGATTGCACACAGTTTGAAAATGTACTTTTTCTTTTACGCGAAATTTTTTTGCATCAATTCGTAAAATCTTAAAAAAATAGTTAATAGTTAAATCTTAAAAAAATTGCCAAAAAAGTTTATTTTATTTCAATAAGTTCTGAAAGAATTAAATATGAATTAACTGTACTAACATATCATCCTGATGCATAATTATATTTTATAAGAAAAGGTGCTGTCAAATAATACCAGTTATTAATTTTTTTTTTCAACATTTAAAGGAAAAAAGAGGTGTTAATTTATAGCTTTAATAAACAAATGGTTGAATAAATTTTTTTAATTAAAATTAAAGTTTGCAGTCATTAAAAATGAAACTATAAAGTGAAGTTTAAATAAATGTATAAACTACAAAATTTGGGAACTAGATATTAAACACCATGCTCCTCCCTTAATTTTTACTCTTTTATCTATTACATCTTTTTTAGACTTACATATATTTATCCAAAAGGATCGTGAATGTTTTTTTCAAATAAAAATATTTTTTTATTAAACTTTTTTTTTTAAGTCTAATGTTTTGTTTACGATGTTCTAGTTCTCAAGAAATTCTAAGTGCAAATACATTACGTCTTCTATTTTGCAGGGTTAATAAAAATATATACAAAATTATGATAAAATTTACACACATTTACAAGAATATTTACAGAAATTATGCATCCTAATTCATCTTTTTTTTTTTTTGTTTGCATAAATATATACATAAATTTTGCCTTTGTTTTGTATTATTTATATATATATATATTTTTTTATTATTTTATTTTATTTTTCCGGTTATATAGGTTTATATTAACTACATACAAAGTTATTTACGTCCGATTATTATTTTTAATTTATTTGTGTTCATGCATGTTTTTCATGGTGGTTGGTGAGAAAACTTTTGTGAGTATTGTAATAAAGCTCGGAGACGTTGTCTATCACTTGTGCTTAGGTCATTATAGGACGGAATATTGATTTTTTGTTTTATTAAGGTTTTTATACAAATTATACATTACGTTAGCAAAATATGTCCGAATCCTTGGTATTTTAGTTTCCTTTGTAATTTTTTCGTTTCTGTAGTACCATGGTGCTTTCACCGTTAGACGGTTTTTATTTTGCAGGGTTTCTAGGTTTTTTATTTTTGTATCATGGGTGTAGCCCCAAGCAGGACAGGCATAGGACAGTATTGGTCTGAGATATGATTTCTAAATGAGCACTTTATTTTCCAGCGATAAATTAGAGCTCTATTTTAGGAGCGGGTAGAGTGCCGGTGCTCTTTGCTTGAATTTAGTTGTTATATTATTAAGATGGGGATTCCATGTCATTTTTTTATCTAGCGTGACGGCTAAATATTTGCATGTTTGGGGATATTTAATGTCCATGGGATATTTTTTCCATTGATTTTTATTCTTTCAGCTGTGATCAGCTGTTTTTTGGCGAATATGATCGCTACACTTTTATTTTCGTTTACTAGAATTTTCCATTTTTGGAACCATTGCTCAAGACGCTGTAGGTGTTTGTTTAATGAGTTGGAAATGTTCGACATTTTCCCGTGTTGTGTTATTATCATTGTATCATCTGCAAATAGATGCAATGAAATTGTGTCTTGGGTAAACCCAATGTAGATACGTATATGGAAATTCAAACCGATTCATATGAAAGCATTTCTCAGACCGAAGCCCCGCCCACTGAGGAGCAAGGCTTTACTTTCATTGGTAAGAAAAAGAAGAATCGAAAACGCCGCAATACCTTACAGAAATCAAAAAATGTAAAGAAAATAAATGCAGAAATTTCTACTAACAATACTATATCCTCAAATATTTCTAATAACAATGAAAATGACAGTCCAAATCTAATGGAAACTAGTGTAAATGAAGAATTAAATATCGCAGATAATACAAACGAAAATACCGAAGAACTAAATGATACTTCCGGCTTTCAATTTGACAAAAAAGCAAATAAAATGCCTCCAATTATACTCAGATTCCAAGGTTACTTCGAAAATACTTAGCAAAGAATTAGATAATTTGATCCTAGATCAATACACGGCTAAAATCAATGGATTATATACATTTACAATCAAAGTTAATTCTTCTGATGCCCACAGAAAAACTTGAAGATAAAAATTCTAATTTATCTAGCGTGATGTCAGTTCTATCATCATATCTCGCACCTGTAATTGCTGTTAGCATGTATCAAACCTAAAGACTTTTATCGTGAAATCACTAAAACGGGCTGGAATCTATTTCACAATATTCTCTTTACCTATAAAGAAGATTATCTACACAATAACAGCCCAAATGAAATCAATAATCAGATTTTTAAACTTACAAATAATATTATTATAATGCTTGTAATATTTTTTCAATTAAAACCAAATTCATTAAAAATTACATGGCTTTTCCTAAAAAATATCAAGGATTTAGTTAAGAAACGCAACAAAATCAGAAAATATTATCAAAATACTTTAAACGCAGCCTTTAAAACAGAAATGAATAAATAAAATAGAGAAATAAAAGAAAATTTGCCATTCTCAAGCAAGTTAACTGGGAAGACAAAATTATTAATTTAAGCACTCAAGATAATCCTCTCTGGTCTTTTACTAGAGTATTAAAGAGACAAAATTACTAATAGAGCTATTCTAGCATCGCATGGTTTTTTATATACATATCACATGAAAATACTGAAATATTTGCCGATGCAATGGAGAATCAATTTTATGAAAATCCCTCTCCTATCAATAATACATTTACTACAAAAATAATAAATGATACCTTAGCATTTCTACAAAACCATCAAGATCAACCTATTGCAAATACTACTGAAGATGAAGTTTGAAATAGAATTTCCAAACTAAAGAAACGAAAAGCTCCTCGCTTTGACAAAATATCCAAAACTATGATCAAGCATCTGCCTGATAATTATATTTCACATATTACTAATATTTTCAATTCATGTGTAAATATTAATTATTTTCCTTACTTTTGGAAAGAAGCTGAAATTATCTTATTTCCTAAACCTGCTAAAGACCCTACAAATCCAGAAAATTACCGGCCCATTAGCCTTTTACCAACATTATCAAAAATATTCGAGAGAATAATCTACAATAGACTAAAACCATACTTCTTCCTGTTGAACAATATGGTTTCAGACAAGAGCTTTCCACCACCAACCAACTCATTAGAATATGCGAATTCATAGGCAGATTCATTCAAGGAACCCTCAGCATTTTTAATGTTAGATGTGGCCAAAGCCTTTGACAGGGTTTGGCACCAAGGCTTTATTTATAAATTATTACAACTTGGAATAGCTCATAATATTGTTTACATCATCAACAATTACCTTTCCAATAGAAAATTCAATATTACACTACTGGCCATTAAAATAGCTACACCAAGAAGGCGACATGCTACAGACGTGAAATTTATACGAAAGGAAGAAGGTGCTGTGATATGCAAATGATTAGCTTTTCAGCGCATTCAGACAAAGCAGGCGCCAGTAGCGACACCTACATTGTGTTTAAATGAGGAAATTGTTCAGCCGGTTCCTCATACACAAATTGCATTTGAATTGTTGTTGCCTGGTGAAAAAGTTGTTGTGATGCCTCGTGTATGAAGGAGAAATGCGTACCAGCACGTTTTTGACTTTGATAAAGGTCGAAATGTAGCGTACCGGGATTGTGGTTTATCTTATCGCAGAGTATTGCTGCTCGCGTCAATCGAGATCCAATGACTGTTAGCAGAATATGGAATCGATGGATTCAGGACGGTAATACGGAACGCCATGCGGGATCTCAACTACCACCTATCACTAGCAGCTGAAAAGACAGGCATATTATCCGCATGGCCGTAATGGATCGTGCAACCACGTCACGAGCCGTGAGTCAAGAAACGGGGTCGTTTGGAAGACAACAAGTGTCTGCACGAACAGTAATGCTCATATTCTCCTTGGGGATGCTCAAGTCAGATCTATTGCGGTCTTTTACTCATCGGACGCAATATTCTCTAAGGCTTTTGCCTAATTTAATTACTTTCAAATTTTATTTACACTTTAAGCTTTGCATTTAATTCTTACCAATTGAGATATGAATGAGTAGATGCCTTAGGGCAGGTACTCAGTTTTACACCAACAAAGAAAGAAGAAGAATGCCGAGCCAGATTTTCACCTCGTTTACACATCTTGAAGTTGATGGTGAATACCGTTTCAGTTTCGACCCGGGATTTCGCTCGCTCCTAGTGGTCGAGGCTGAGTGTGAATACGGGTGTTAGTAGCACAATTAGAGTTCCAAGATTGTGAACGCACTTGGATTTGTGCATTAGCACTAATATTAAACTTAAAAACTCCTTTTTTAAAAATTAAATCATAGACCAGATATTCTCAACCTTTTTTTTTTGTCACAATACAATTTTAACAAATAAAGAAATTTAATGGCAAAGAAAGAAAAAGATAAGTTAAAAAGTTGGTTATCTATAGGTAGTACATTGTGTAATATACACTGCCCGACGTTGAAAATGCAACACCAGGAAAGAACGGTCAGAAAGTGAAGAAACTCGGTAAACAGAGAGAGATAGCTACGAACAATAAGTGATCCGTATTTCGAAATGATGTGTATAATACAGAGCGAGAACAGGGTCGACTCAGTAGGTTGTGAAACCACCGTAGACAGCGATACGCGAAGCAACACGTCTAGGTACAGAGTCAATAAAAATACGGGTTTCGTCCTAAGGAATGGTTTTCATTCCCTGGCAACCATCTGTCAAACTGTTTCTTCCAAAGAAAGCAGTGGCAGGGTCTGTAAATGGTGTCCACTCATTTCCCAAACGTTTTCGATTAGTGAGAGATCTGGCGAGCAGGGTAGCCAGGAAAGCAGCTGAATACCTTGCAGAGCATATTGGCTGAATCGAGCAATGTGTAATCGGGCGTTGTCCTGCTGATAAATAGCACTGGGCATTTCCTGAAGGTAGAGGAATGTCACCAGCCAAAGCACATCATCCACGTAACATTGGGTTGTTACAGTGCGATGAATATGAACTAGAGGTGACATGAAATTAGAATTAATGGCGTCCCAGACCATGATTCCACTTTGACGCGAGATGGAGCATTCTACAATTGCTATAGAATCGCACTTGTCTCCAATTCAACTACGCATTCGTACGGAGTGACTATCACTGAAGAAACAGAAGTGTGACTTATCTAAGAAGACGATCCATCGTCAACATCACTCTAATCCGGAACCATTCCAGACATTGGTGTCTATGTTGTGGCATCAACGGCAGTCTTCTTAATAGGAGCCATGAGCTCAGACCAGTATAAACCAACCGACGGCAAATGGTTCTGCTCGATATGGAAACATCTAGAGTGTCTTTCTCATGCTGCAAAATTTTGATAGACGTGCTATGTGAGGCCACCGCCGCCTCCCGTCGGACGTGTCGATCCACGCGTGCTGACGTCACTCTGGCTCCACCGGCTTCGCGCAAACGCTCGCAGTTCTTTGTTCCAGCCATTTTCGCTGCAGCTGGTTCACTGTGGTCGCTTGCAGGTGTCTGTCAGCTACAGTTTGCCGTAAGGACAAGTTTACCCTTCTCAGTCCGATCACTATGCCCCTCGTCAACTCCATTTTAAACTGATTTTCAAACCACGAACAATTCACGCTAGCCATGAAAATCAAACTTATGAAATGCTGAACCTTTTCAATACAAATCTTGACAAACAGTATGATAATATTTAAACTGATAGTTAAACTACAAAACAAATAAAATAATGATGCATATTAATTTTATTAAATTTATTTTTCATGGTATAATTTAATTTTTTGATTAGGGGGATGTAATCAAGTTTTATGGTCAAGCTAATATGAAATATCTAAGGATAATAATGCAGATCTATTCTGGTGTTGGTGCTGGTAAATTGCTTCTAATATTAAAAGCAATATAATTGATCGAAGAGTCAATATTGGGGCAATATTATGGTGAAATTTTGTGGCGAAGAGTCACTATTGTGCATTTAATAATGAAACCTTTGTATAATTAATAATAATAAAATTGTTTCTTATTTTTAAAAATATATCACTATTCATAAGCGCAAATAAATACATTTCATGTTAAAGAAATTTGGAGAAAAACGTAAAATATAATCATACCCTTACTAAATTAAATGATTTAAAAATTATTTTGCTTCATACTTGTCAAGGGAAGTGTTTTTTGTGAATTCAAATTTATTAACGTCGATGTGAATAATAATGAATGTCAGAATGTACTCGAATAACTGCCCAAACTCGTCGTGGTACCAAGAATTCAAAACAAATCGTTCAAGAGAAAGTAGATTTAAATTCATTAGTTTAAGTTTACTGTATATAAGCACGGAAACTTTAATCTATTCATATGATATCCCTATTTCCAGGCAATTTGGACACAAAAACTTTATTTAATTTATGATAATTGAAATTTTCAGTGGTAGACAATCGTTAACTTGTTGAGCATGCAAAATGATGCCACACCGCAAAATATTTCGGCGAAAACAGAGAACTTTTCACCTAATACAAGTGATCGCGAATGAATTGTTAATCTTTTTTAGACTTTTGATTTAAAATAACTTTTTTATTGCTATTAAAACAATGAATTTAAAATACTTGTTCGGTTTAGTTTTGCAAATAAATTATTCCATAGATGATCGTATATTCTTACACATTTATTTGTAGGTTTTTAAAATTAAAATTTATTTTTAATTTGCATTTTTTAAAATCACTTGCAACAAATTAGCAAGTGGAATTTTCGCCAACTTTCCATATCGAAGAAATTTTGAACAAAGGAGAATTTAAAAAGTAATTCTTAATGGTAGCAGCAAACTTTTAACACATTTAATTATTATTAATTTAAAATAATGGTAATAGATTAATGTAAAATATTTCTAGTATAACATTAACCTTTTCTGACATGCTTATTATTTTCTTAACGCCATGTTGATGGGAATATCTAATTATCCAAGCATAAAATTGTTAAAATGAGATGTGTAAAAAATATTCATATTATATGAATAAAATATAATAGAATAGCTTCCCATAAATATGCAGAGATAAAATTGTCAGATATTTAAGTATTTTAGAAATTTTAAAAAAAAACTTTAATTTAAGAAAATTGTTAAGATTTGAATTCATTTGGTAATCGTGTGGTTAGAGACTATTAGATAACAAATATTCTCTTTAAAACGTAGGCGTAAGAAAATAAAGCCAATAAAAACTATTTCTAATATCCTTGTAAATGACATTTTAACCTTAGAATCACATGGTAAAAAATTATTTTTGAGAAAGAATGAAAAATTGTTTTATTTATTTTTGAGAATAAAAGGAAAGAAATTTTAGCATGAATAAGTTGCTACAAAGAAACTAAACAATTTTAATGTTTTAGTTTGCAGATTATATTTTCATGCACAAAAACTATATATAAAGGAAATCTTAAACAGAAAAGAAATAAGGTGAATAGAAATTAAGAACTAAAAGATTTAGTAAGATGTTGAAAGATGTACATTATTTTGTAAAGAAATATGTTATTGTTTTGCATGGAAAAAATTAAGCCAGCGGTGGGCAGACTTTTCAAGGTCACTTGCTATTTTTAAACTTTTTGCGTGCAGTGGTTCTACTATTTGGCTAAACTAAGGTATATTTCAAACTTAACGATGCAAAGGCTTAAAAAAATAAATATTTGAGTAATCATTCAAAATTCGATGAAACCAATCACCACTGATAATGTTTCTCATTTATAAATATGTACTAGTCTTACGGTTAACATATTTTTTAAGAATTATTGGCATCACATTAGGTAGTCATATAGCTATTAAACTCATACAAAATTGTGAAAAGTATTTTAGTACTTTTTTGTTTAGCATATTAAATTTTAGTTTCATATCTTATCTTATAACACAGTTTTATAATAAAAAAAATATAATAATATACACATAATAACTTAAAATGAAGTATATATCTTAAACTGGCATGAAAGCATTCATTTATATCTTACAAGATGGATTATTGGCCACAGACTGACATATATAAATTCAGGGCAATCTACTAAGCTCACCGTGACCTATTGGTAGATCAGCGCTATTCGGAGCAAAAAGTCGCGCGCTCAATTCTTGTCACAGTCCAACAACAAAAGATAATTCTATGTCTTCTGCTTTCAGCCGAGTAGACACCAGGGTGTTTTAATTTAGCCTATGTAATGACTATTAGGAATTTTAAAAATAAAGAATGAAGTCTAACATAACAATGAAAAAGAATTTAACAACTTGTACTTTATTTTAGCTAAAACAATTTTGGTAATCATAGTGACACTGACCATGACTTATTATCTATATGCGCGTTTATAGTTACCTATTTTAAGACAACGTCTTATTCTTCGTCTTCATTTTAATTCATTTTTAGATTCATTTATAGTTGATGCAAAGATTCTAAGGTTTTTGAAATACAAAACCGTTTTCTGCAGATTCCTAAATGTTAGAGCCTCTTAACAATCTGTAGAACTAGTTTTAATTGTTTAGTTGATTAAAAAAAATGTGAGTCTGAGATCTCTAGAGAAGGTTTTTCCATCACTAAACTTGGTAGATTGGCAAAAGCCACTCGTTGTATCTGTGTACCTTTGCGTTGTCAACAACGCCATTTTCGTTTCGAAGATGTAAACAACTTTCTTGTTTCAAAAGAATAGCGCTGAGTGGATAAATGATACTCATGAAATCTGGTTGATATACTCTGCTCTAGAGAGATGTCTAAAAATTTGAGCTTAATCTCAGATAAGCTTTTTATAAAAGTTTATTGAGACCGTCTACTCTTCAATTGTAAATTTCAATGAAATTCACATTTCTTCAATCTATAATACATGAATATTATATCGAAATAATACTATTGCATTTTATTCACTAAAAACGTAAAACAGTTTTGAGAAATCGTCAAAAGTAGTATTTAAATTTAGAAATTTTCACTAAAATAAGAGTGGAGATTCGTTTTGAAAAAACTGATTTTTTGTACGTGCTTGAAGTTGTATACTTAAGTTTAAAAAGTAAAAGTATTTTCACAAGTTACTTCACTAAATTTAACCAGCAAAAGTTATCACTGACTGATGTGTCACGATTTTCAAGTAATTTATGTCCTGGGAGTCATTAAGATCTCGGAGGCCCTCGCTGGACATTCCACCCACAATAGTCATCTGAGTTGGCGAGCACGTACGGTGGAGAGGTTCCATTTCTAAGGAAAATTTATAGTGCTGTTCTATCGGCTGCTTATAAAAGAGTCATTAGTCTTTCTCAGTAAAAAGAAATAAATGGCCAGAATGGCTTGTTTTGGATGTGTTGGCGACGTAAAAAGCGCGAAACTAGTCTTCGCGGTAATGAGGGCATTTATTATCATTAGCTCGGGCTGGTTTTGAAGGTGGGTGGTGGATGGCACGTGAAAAATGCATCTGTAGTTACCTTCACATCGCAAACACTGGGCATTTAGGCTTCTTAATGTTGCATCCAGCTTGTTTTTGTTTTTTTTTTTCCCCGACCAATTGAGGAATTTTAATTTGAAGCTTCAGAATTAATGCAGCTAACTGTGCAAATTTTAGTTAATGATAAGCGAAAGTAAAGTCAAAAATTATTTTCTGCGATAATGAAATTGAAAAAGTTATAAAACTTTTTTCAATTGTAAATGATAAAAAAACAAGGAATTTTAACGCTTTTATTTTTATTTTGTTAGTTTTTATTTAATTTTTAATTTTAATTTGATATAGATTTTTTATTCAATCTTTTTTATCTAAATTGTACTAATTAAATGTAATAAACGATATTGATGAGAATGTTCAATCATATATGATTTGTTACGATACGATAACAATGATCCTATTCAACTTTGATATTCGTAATAACCACGTGATTCTCTAACAGTAAAACTCTTAATTATTTTCATATCATGAGAAACAAAATCTTGTAGTGATTAAATATTTATTATGTTACTTGCAGCAATAAAATTGACCTTCTCAAATTCTTTAGAGGTAATAAGTTTCTTTACTGCTACAATTCATTTGAAATGAATGCTCATAAATAAAAATGAAACAAATTTAACTTTCTTATACTTAAATCCCTTTTTCCTTCTTAACTGTCTGAATTATTCTTTAACGAACTGCGTACCTTGTATTGCTACTCGTTGATCGCTGTTGCATTGCGTGGTACTTGTTCTTCAGATACTGCTGCTGATTTCAGGATTTATGTACGAGTGAGGATTCATTAATTCATATCTACATTTATGGACAACACTTCAAAGCAAATTTGATAATTGCATTGAAACAGGAAATATTGGTTCAGTGTAATAAATAAACAAAATATATATAATTAAAAAAATAATAAAATACTGTATACATACATACATACATACATACATACATATATATATATATATATATATATATATATATATATATATATATATATATATATATATATAGATAGATAGATAGATAGATAGATAAATAGATAGATATAGATACATTCAAACAATAACATTTAAAAAGGACACAGCTATTTTTCTAAAGTGCCTACTCGCACTGATAACAATGTCATATCTAACAATTATCGAAATTGTTATTGGCGGAGCGCCTACTCATTTCCGCAATACATAAGTAAGTCTCTCTTACTCCCTGTAACACTTACTCTCTGTGTTTAGAACCATACGAGAGGCTCGCTGTCAACTAGCGACATCTATTAACAATTCCGGATCCTACAGCTCGGCATCTTGACCCACGTTTTCGACCTCAGAAACAGATCAGATTCAGTAGACATCATCTGAAAATAAAACAAAAAAAAGTAAGAAAAACCACAATAAGAAACAAAACGAAATTACATGCAGGAAGTACACAGTTCTAAACAGGAACAGTCCAGGGCTTCATATGTTCAGCAGCTGTAGAGGTATAACCAGGAATTTTATGATATCCAACTACCTCCACCGGATAACGATCTCCACCCTTTTCCCAGTTATTCGATATGGTCCGAAGAACTTGGGTTTTAACTTTAAACCTCTGTCATACTGTGTGCGTTGTATAGCCACTAAATCATTGATGTTGTACACATGAGTCTTTTTTCTCTTCTTGTTATAAGTTCTTTTATTCTCTTACTGAATTTTTAGAATTCCTTTCCTTGCCTCTTCTTGCGTATCTTCTCTGTTCATCATAAAAAGGTTAGTTTCTTCTTCAAGAATTTCGAAGATTTTCATGTCTTCTGGGTTTTTCATCTTGATTCCTACAAGAAGTTCAAAAGGTGAATATGCTTGTAGTACTGTTAAGGATCCGTTGCATATCAGCCACATATTTGCTAGGATCTTCAATGGATAATTTTAAATAAAACTGTCATTAAAGTTCGATGAGTCCTTTCCACTTGTTCATTTCGTATCGCAATTCCGCAGGCTTAATTTTCTCGCAATACTCTTCGAAGATTTGAGAGGTGAAACTTGCTCATTTATCAATTAGTAATTTGGATGGATTCCAAATATGGATTAAGAAACAAACGTTTTGTAATACATCCTCAGTTGATGCAGATTTTACAGGAAAAAACCAGACGAATTTTGTGAATGTGTCCACAACTGTGAGAACAGGTTGTAAATAATTCTTATTAGTCGACGGAAATGGGCCTATGAAATAATCATGAAAAGTACTTAAGGGACTGTTTTCTTTCGGTATAGGGTTGAGTAGATCTCCTTTTCCACGTTTTCTTTCACACAAAATGCACTCTACATAGTTCATGATGACTTGCTCAATTTTTTTTCCAAAGTTAGGAATATAAAAATCTTGCTTAAGAATATATTCCGTCTTAGACACAGCAAAATGTCCTTTGTTATGAGCTTTTCGAATGATATCATGTAGTAATGTTTTTGGTACCACAAGTAATTCTTGACCACTGTCATACTTGAATAATGCTTCACTTTTCACTAATTTTCCTTCAGTCTTTCCTCGACTGAGGATTTCAGCAACTGGAGATGTTCATCATTGTTTTGTGCACCTGCAGTTCTTGCAGTCAGTTCTCCCTGAGAACGAGTAACAATCAAAAAGGTATTTTTGCTTAAGACATCTATATGTCTCATTTGTTTCTCAGATCTATGAACGATTTCATATTCAAACTTTTCCAAAAGTAATGCCCACCGAGCTATTTTAGGAGAAATGTCTTTTTTTAAACATGGACTTTTTGAAAAATCATCACAGTCTGACACAATTTTGATTTAGATCCTAATAAATAATTTCTAAACTTTTTAAGAGCTTCCACTATAACTAAAACTTCAAGCTCACAAATACATAGCTTTCCTTTGCTGGCAGTGATTTTTCTACTCATGTAATGAACAGGATGAAATTGTCCATCGTCAGATTTCTGTAGCAAAACAACAACAAATTCCAAACTACTTGCATCCGTAAGTAATTCTAGTGGGGCTTCTTGTCTGAAAAAAAAAGCAGAGCATAACTTGTTGTCAAAAGTTCTTTTAATCAATTGAAAGCTTCGTCTTGAACTATTCCAAACTTAAATTTTATTCCATTTCAAAGAAGATCACTAAATGGTTTGGATATTTTAGCATAGTTAATAATAAATTTTCTAAAATATCCATTAAGACCTAAGAAGCTCGGAATTCGCATAAGATTTTTGGGCTCTTGAAATTTTTGAACCACAATTGTCTTTTCAGGTGAAGGGCGAATTGTACCATCCTCAATAATATATAATAAAAATTCCATATTTCTTTTAAGAATTTGACATTTTTTAAAATTAATCTGTAAGCCATATTTTCTTCAGCGACTACCAAAACATGTTTTAATTTTTCAAGACCTTCCTCTTCATCATGTGCCAGTATAAAAAGAAAATCATCCATATAAACTACAACAGTATTATCCGTCATAAAGTTTCTAAGCACATTGTTAAATAAATCTTTGAAATACACTAGGCGATGTACACAAACCAAATGGAGCTATCAAAAATTCCTATAGACCTGCATGACTGATAAATGCCAAGTATTTAGTACACTTTTCCTCCACAGGAGGAGGAAAAAATCCGTTCTTTAAATCTAACTTTGAGAAAACCTTCACTTCCCCTAAATGATCTAAAACTTTCTCTATTTGAGCCATCGGAAACGCGAATCTTTAATCTCCTTATTTATTTCCCTAAAATCTCCACACATAAACGAGAAGTTCCATCCCGTTTTTTATACAAAATAATTGGTGAAATTGCTCTAAACAAGAGGTTTTATTATCCCATCCCGAAAGTATTCGTCAATTAGTTTATCGACTACTTTTAGTTCCGAAAAAGAATTTTTCTACAGCGCTGTGAAACCGGCAAATCCTCTTTAAATACAATATTCATTTTTAAATCAGTTTTACTTGGCTCTTTAAGTGGTTTGTAATATTTAATTAAATTTGAAACACTATCGCGTAGTTTTATGTCAACAATATGCGCTATATCCTCTCTCTTAGTAATCGCCTCAGTAATAAAAGACAAGAAATTATTCTCTACAAAATAAGAATCCTCCTTGTTCAGTAAACTGAGCGAACTGACGTCACTTGACCTTGACATATTTGCTAAATCCCTACTTTCTAGCACTTTCAAATACCGAGGGGGTGGGAGATGCAGTCAATTATCAGTGAATCGCACGTTGCCGTTTCCAATTCTACTTTGGGATTTCCGCCTATAAGAAAACAAACCACGGACACTTCGGCGAAAACTTTATGGCCAAAACAACTTTGAACTTGTCCCCAGTGGCACAACTGGTAAGCGCGCGATACTAATATAGTAGTATACAAAGTTTGAACTTCAATAGTTGTTATAGATTGCTTATGCGAAAAATAGAACTCTTAACAATAAATAATAAGCTCACTTCCTGAATCTTTTAAGCAACTTAATTTTTTGCCATCAATTAATAATTCTATAAATTCTAACTGATTTTCTACGCTGTTATCTAATTTAGTTTTCACTCCCGATGCAGTGTTTTTCTGACTATCTTTTAAATTTTTAGTTTTATCCTTGCGCTTAGGACAATCACGGGAATAATGAAAATTTCCCCCTTTTCCCCGCAAACATAACAACATCGTTCGGATTTAGTGTTCTAATACGCACAGTTACGCGTATTTGTTCTCTTTTGATATTTTTATTGAAACAACTAGACCTCTTATTCTCATAGCTTTCGTTTCTCGAGCTATTGACTTCCGGTTTTGTTCTTGACGAAAAAAATAAATCACATTCCCTTCCCAATTCATTTGGAGTGAACCAATTTGGACCTTCATGAATTCTAATATGTTCTCTAGTTTTAAAATCAAGAGTTCCGTAAAATTTATCGGACACAATAAGATCACATAAATTTTTAAAATCATTAACCATCTTTAATCTAGCATAATAATCGAAAGTTGTGCTAACTCGTGAAGCGAACTGTACTGCAAATTTTTACACAGTTCTAAAATTACTAAAGCACTCACGAGTGTAGGCTGAAATTGTTTTAAAATTAATTCTTTTAATTCATCATAATTAGAAATTTTCGCTTCGGTAGCATAAGCTAAAGCATTGTTATATTTATTAACTAATAAACTAATCAATATTTCCGATTTTAATTTAGAGGGAACATATTTTTTTCCCCTATAAACTTTTTCAAGGGATTGAAAAAAAATGCTGAGCTTCTGGCCTTTCGGGCACAGATATGGTGAGAGTTTTAACACTTTTTATAAAATTTTCTAGATTTTCTGAAGTTCACTCAGAATTGCTGTCTGTGTGATGTACATTTTCATAAACTGAAGTTTTGCAGCTCAATTTCTCTTTCGATTTGAGCTAATTTAATCCTCGCTAACTCGATTTGAGATGGCTCAACTAATATTTTGTTTTTTTGATCTTCTGTGATCAACTTAACTATGCCTTTTACAAATTCGGGATCAGTTTTCAAAATATCGGAATTTTCAAAAATAGTTTTAATCTCTATAACTTTAACTTCCACTGGAACATTCAAACAAAATTCTTCGGCATTAGCTCTTAGCTCTTGTTTTTTTATATTATTAAGTAAATTAGCCATTTAAAAAAAATGAAGAACAACGAATCACAATAAAAATAGATAAAAGTATTTTATCTCAGTTGTTGCTGAGGTTGTAGACTTCGTATTAGGATTTTAATTCAATAAGTATGATCTTCACAGCTTATATATCTCTATCCACAGTTCTATTAATTCAATCACATCTAATTTCAATTTAGGTCGAGGCCCCATAAAATTGTAAAGTTTATCAATGATTAGTAAACAAAACACAGTTTTAAAAAACGGATACACTTTTATTCTAAAAATATTGGAGAAACAATAACATTTAAAAAGGAGAAAGCTATTTTGTTAAAGTGCTTACTTGCATTGGTAACAATATCACACATGTCAAAAAATTATCGAAACAATTATTGTGTGGTATGTGTGTGTGGCGGAGCGCCTACTCGCTTCCACAATACTTAAGTCTCTCTTACTCCCTGTAACACTTATTCTCAGGTGTCTGGAACCATACGCGATGCTCACTGTGAACTAGTGACATTTATTAACAATTCTGGATACTATATATATACACACTTAAATATTTAATGGAAAAATATTCTACTATAAATAATAATGCACATGCAAACATTTATGAACTCTATAAGAAACTGCAAATCATATTAAATTAGAATTACAGAATATCTTTTACTTTAATTTTCTTATATAGTAATATACGAAATCCTGGCACTAATCTTAAACAGAGGTTGATTTTTTCCTGGAAATTAACATTTTTATTTGGTTATAATCACATGCAAAATAAATCTAATAACAAAACTTTTATTGTTCAAATTTTTAGCGACTCAAGGGAATCTTTTTACAGTATTTTTTAAAATTATATACCACGATATTTTATAAATCAATAATTACATAAAATATAGTTAATTCTTGAGTGTAAAATAGCAATAAAAAAGAAGTGATGTACATATCGAGTCAACAATTAAAAATTATTTTGAAATGAGTTACTATGAATAAAATATTGATATAAGTATGATATATTCCCCTGGGATTTCTCGCCAAGTCTAGCATCCTTTGTTATGATTATAGTGTTGCTGGTTTCCCCTTTGGTGTTGCCGATTTGAGATTTTTTTGCTTTTTTGATCTTTTTTTGCCAGTTGTGTTTTTTTTTTCCCTTGTGTTTTACATTATTTTGGGTCATATTTATAGTTATTTTTTAAGTGGCAACAGTGTATGAATTATTTGGCGAAGAAAAAAAGTCACATTGGTCGCCAATTGGCTGATATACCTTACTTGTTCCAAAATATCTTATGCTTATTAATATAAAATATAAAATTTATTCAAAAAAGTTTCTATAAAGAAAAGATCGCATTCAGATTAAGAAAATGATAATAAAACTACGTAAACAAAGTCGTGTCTCTTTAACATTTTTACTTATTTTAGTACTTTTTTTCCGTCTTCTTAGAGAGCTGTAAATATGAATCTTCCTTTCTTACCTTATTATTTAATCATAGCAACGATTTCTCTGCTTTTTTGTTATGGAATTTCCAAAATACTATCTTCTTAAAACCACTTTGATCATTAAATAAGCATTTCAGTAAGTGACTTGAAAATCATTGAATATTAATAACTTCCAGTGTAAATTTCTAGAGGCAGCAATGCCTGTTGAAAAAGTTTTTTTCCTTTTGACTAGAAGTCGATAATTAAACACTTTAGCCATTACATGACCTAATAGAAGATTGTCTAGCTGATTATATTTAAGCGTTTATAGTTAATAAACTAATGAAAAAGGAAAATTAATAGTGACATTTATTGGAAGCATTTCCGTGGCACGAGAAAATAAACAAGGCATATTCCAATCAAGAAAATGTTAAGTATTCCACATGTTTAATTGTGTCAAACAATGCCAAAAGTTAAAATTTTAAAAATATTTCTCTCTAAATGAGACTCAATTGAATATTCTAGCATTCTGATCTTCACTTCAACTATGTTAAATTTTCAATATAATCTTGTATGTTTTAGAATTCTTCTTAAACCAAAGTTCGAGGTTAAATTGTCCCATTAAAGCATAATGTAACGGTAGAACAGCAAAGCAATCTCAAAAATTTGATTTCAATACTAAATTAAAATACGAAACAAATAATCTGTCACCGCACAATAAATAGCTTAACATCTTAAAACTGCAACTTTTTTTCATCCATAGATATTGCTTTAAGAACCCTTCTTCTCTAGTAGATAGTATTAATGGATCGCTATCCTGTAAAGCGCGATAATCATACAAGTAATCACTGTGGCTATAGAGCAAATCAAGATAGAAAGAGCAGTGGGCTTAACCCCAGATCATTGTTGACAAGGGGAGTTGTACTAAGCACTTCTGCAAGCATGTCTGAAAAACTTCTTCCTTTCAAAATATGTGATAGGTGTTAAAATTCCTCCGGCCATAGGACAAAGTGAGCACCAGAGTACTTCCTTGTACTTAGTGTTGAGTTGGGATTTACTTATTAGATGATAGCTAACAGAAGCTAGTCTTTGTAATTTAGAAACAGAATAAAACAGAAGACCCCTAATACTTGACCTACCACCCTCAGAGACGTCCTTTCACTTGGAGGACATTACGACCAAGCCCTTTTTAAAATGCCCCGTTCATCTTTATTGAACATGTTGGATCTTGGATAAGTCGGAATTCGAATCATCTATCTTCCGACATTGAAAACAACCTCCTAGCCTCCCAGGCCATCAGGGCCTGAATCTCATACATAAGGTAAAGCATTCATGATAACCAAGCAACTGGGGTACGACGCGCTATTCGGTGCAGAGTAGCAATGGCTATTTTCTGTAAGACAATAAAAAATAGTCATTGTGTTTCCTCATGTACATGTGTGAAGGCTTGTGTTTGAGAATTTTCTGCCTTCCACCACAATAAAAAATAGTCATTGTGTTTCCTCATGTACATGTGTGGAGGCTTGTGTTTGAGAATTTTCTGCCTTCCACCCTTGCAACAAGTTACGATGGCGTATGAGAAATCAGAAGGCAATACACGGAAGACATTGAAAAGCATTATGACAATATTCGACCGTCTAGTTATTTATTGCCTAGTTATAAGCAACTCACGGTAAGTAATATTATTACAAAGTTTCTGTAAATATTTTTTTGTGTTCATTTTAGATATCTCAGACATATCCGAACTCAGATTCTGGGATAAAAATCGAGAGATGTAGGCTTACGTTAAGAACGGTTTATCCAGTGATTTGGTGACTACTTGGTGAGAAATGGATAGTTCTGGAATTTTCCACCACCTAAGCTCTAAGGCCGTTATTGAGCGAGATGGCCAAGAATCTTCCAGAATCTTGGAGAAACACCTAGGCTCTCAAGCCAAGCATGCTATAAATTCCGCCATTCCATGGACTTAGTCAGTCAGTTTTTAGTTTCCCGCGGCGGTGATAGATTGGTGAATACAAACTGTCTGTCTGAAGTATATGAAAACCTGGTTTTAGAAGCTGTTTACCGTTGAAGCAGTTAAATTGGTAATTCATAATTGTGATTTAGAAAGTTCTACACAAATATAATTCCTGTGATTGTTAAGAGTTTATTTCATCGACTCCCACTCGACATGAACTTTGAAGCTCGGTACAATATGATAAATATTTTTTTATTTAATTTTAATCTAATATTTAAAAATGCAAAATTACATTTAGTATAAATACTGAGTTTTAAAATATCCAGTACTCATACTAAATGTATTTGCATTTTAAATGTAAGTATGAAATTAAATATAATTTCCTCCTATGAAGACACACACACACAACATGTAGCTAAAAAATCTTCCCTAGATAAAACAATCTTAATATTTAACAGCATCAAACAGAATAAGCAATTATTTTATAATTGAGTTTAGAAAGTTGCGCAACACATAGTCTTAATAAGCTTTCTCAAACACATCACACTTTTTCTCGAAAACTTTTAAATCAAAAAATCTCGCCTTTCAGCATTCTTCTACTTTCACTACCATCTGAGAAATACCTAAAAGAGAAAAATTTTAACAATAAATTTTCCGAACTTCCGAGTTATTTTTACGAAATAAGAGTGTTCGAGAGACACCGCGAATTTTCCTTCTTTTTTGTAGAGGGTGGAGGAAGAAGGAAAGGAAGTCTCCTCTAAATAAGATCACATACTTTAAATTGTAAATTGACTCCTGGAAAGGAACGGCCCTGCTAATCTCTTGTCCGGGAGTGTAATCTCTAATCTCTTCGCTAATGAGTTAGCTTTCTTTGCTTTTTCTTGGATCGGAAAGGAAAAGAAGTCCATTCAGTCTCAGCTTCGAAGAATTTAAAAATTTATTAAGCTTTGTTTAGCCTCATTGAAAGAAGAATGTCCATGCGCTAATGAACAAGTTATTCGACGGGAATGCACCAGTAAACCTTGTTGGGAAGATTGAAATCGGAAAAATTTGTATGCATTCTTAGAAAATGTCGCTTTGATAATAGAATGTTTCAGGGTAACTCATTCCTTTTTAAAAAATACAGAACAAAATTTTAAGATGCCTCGTTTTTCCCCCAATGATGTTTTTACTAAGGATATTGATTAAAGAGAAAAAAATTAGACCTCTGACTCCTTTTATTTATTTTTAATGAGTGAGAGAGATTACACTACAATACTTTATTAGTTATTTATTTTTACGTAAATTGATAAGTAGCTTTTCCCTAAACAATTATAGTTTTCAACTGTTGGCACAAATCCATTTCGCCTGCGCAATTCTCACCGAGCCCCCCATTTTTGGTAACAATTTAGATAAAATAGTAACTCTTAATTGCAGAAAAACTATTTTTCAAGAATAACTATAATTTCATTAATTACAATGTTTGACGAACGTAAAATGTTAAAAAATTAATGATTAAAGCAGCAGTTTGGGATATTTTGTTTCACTTGACAATGTGACTGCTCAGGCAATATGGAAAAGTGTCAGTTTGCTTTAAAACTCTCCAAACTATGATTTTATTTTATTATGCTGAATGTTCTGACATTAAACTCCATTTTTAATCAAATTACGTAAGAATATAATTTTAGATTTCATTTCATTAAAATTGAATGTGTATGAATATATAAGCAGTTTTAAAATCTATTCTAATGGGATACTTCTGTAGAATTCCTTTGGATAGGGAAAAAATTTCGCAAAATCGATTTTTGCCAACAATAGAAAACTATGTACCAAATACCAAATAATATAGGTATTTACTTTTATAAGCCATTTGTGTTCTTTAAACAATAGTTCTTTGAAATAAATTTTTTATTATTGTTGTATTAAAATATTAAATATAATGCATATTATTATATTTAGCTATTCCTGCAAATATACTGAGAAATAGTTTTTGTAACGTATGCTTTATTTTCAGTTTTAATTCTCATTAAACTTTCACTGAGGAGCAATATGAATGGATTTGGAGTCAAGTTGGCGATATGTTTGTCAATTTTTAGAATCTTACACGGGATTTTACACAAGTACCATTAATAACAAGCATGTAGAAGTAAGTTAATTCAACAAAAATTGAGTGCTTTTTAGCATTCACGAGTTACACGAGTCTTCTTAATAAAAACCTCATATCAACTTGTCGAATCGATGAGGAATATATTGAGACGTATTTAATGGGATAATTTATACTCTTTCATGAAAGCAACTTAAAAAGGATAGAATATTTGTTGCGGTCATCATTATTTGAACACTGAATTTATTTATTACAAAAACCCAGAAAGTTGGCTCTGACGCCGTTATTTATCTAGCCTTCCAATGTGTCCGAACTCTACAATTAAAAAGCAGGAGTCGAGATGAGTAGCATCAAAAGTTTGATGCTGTCTGCCCAGAGTGCATATGGTACACCCCGGTTAATGCTGAATCGGATACGCCTCCTTCCCTGTACCTCTCAATTTATTCTCACAGACAGATTTAGCATTTGAAGAGTAATCAAATCATTATCTAATTATTTGTATCTACCTTATAATAAATTTTGATTTAACAAAATCAAAATTTATAAAATAAATCACTAAATTTCTTGTGATGTGCATGTAAGTATTTGAGTTGATAATTTAACCCAACAAAATTATAGAAATAAGAAAACCTAAATAAATAACAAACGTTAATATCGTCCAAATTCCTATAATTCATGAAAGAGATTACGATTTAAATAAAAAATTATATTTATATATATATATATATATATATATATATATATATATATATATATATATATATATATATAATATTCCAGAAGTCGTTTTAATACTAATATATATATACATATATATTAGTATTAAAACGACTTCTGGAAATTTTCCTTTATAACCCCGCTTTTGATAATCACCGTAACGGGAAAGAACAACGTAAATTAATGTCGTAAATATTCCATTCATTGTTTAAAAAAAGGGCGGTGGTAGCCTAGTGGTTAGGGTCTCGGCTTTCTATCCGGAAGGGTGGGGTTCGATTCCCAATGCCGCCAAAAACCCACATAGTACATGCGATATACGTGCTCGTTAAATCGGTGGAATCGAAAGTCCTGTGGTCGGTCGTTGAGCAGTTATCATGGGTGCAATGGTCTGGAGAAATTAACTCCCCCTTCAGATCAATGTCAAAGTTGAGGGAGTGAGTCCTCTGATGGGACCATCTACCGGAGGATTTGAAGAGCAAAGCCGTACTTTCCCCTGCGTGGTGCTCTTATTAAGCGAAAGACGCACCCTACTGACTTAAATTCACATAGTCAAGGCATAGTGAGCTTGTCCTGTCCAAGTGTCATTAATAACAACAACAACATTGTTTAAAAATGTTATCGTTTGCAGAAACTACCAAAAAGTAATACAAACATTTTATTTACATTTTATAAATTAAGCAATTATCTCTTATTGAAAAAACTTACTTAAACGCCTGTTTATTTCTGATGGAAACTGCTTAGCCATATCGCATCGGTGATCGATTGCATAAATATAATGTAATAGTACCTTTTTTCAATGAGACAAATTAAATTTATCTGTATATAGTTGTTTTTTGTTCTGGGAGACTTGTGACTATCATACTTCTTTTAACCGACAAAATTATCGCCAAGTAATCTTTTACTCCAACTAAACATAGCTTTGTTTAGTATATAGCTTGTTTAAAATCGTTTAATTTATATGCCTATTACCATCTTACTTTCAGGAAGCATTCAACTGAATTTCCTATTAGAGTTCATCAAAAATCACTTAGATATCGCTTCAATTTACTTCTATTATCGTCTTTAGCTTATCGTACCGTCGCGATAATTCATGGCGATAAGCAAACCAGACAGACAGCACTGGTTTGTGCTGTCTGTCTGGTTTGCTTATCGCCATGAATTATCGCGACGGTACTGGCGAGGTATGCACGAAGCATCCTCCGTGCATACCTCGCCAGTGATACCGCATGTGTCGGAAGGAGTGCGCTGTAACTGATCAGGTGATATGCTGCTTCTGTAACCAGAAGATGAGTAATGATTATGTAATAGAGGCTTTAGAGAGTGATTTCTCTGACCTCTATTAATTAAGCAGGTTAAATGCTAGTTATGTTGAATGTGAAGGCTGTAAAAATGTTCGGCGTGAAATCCTTGTTAGAAATATTAAGAAGCAGATTTATCTTTAATGAAAAATCAGTATTTCAAGCTATACTTTTCTAAAACAATGTAGTATATCTCAGCAAAATATTAATTAAGCATAATATGTATCAGTGAATAAATAGTAAGTGCTTTATTTTTTTTCTATAGTTAAAAAGATAATTTATTGAAGGCTCATTTATTTATTTTATGCATAAATTTTTATAAAAGTAAAAATGCAATCTTACACTTTTACTTAATAAGTATTTTTTCCTGTTTCGGAAATTTTTACACGACGTGTCAAATTTATATACTTTTGAATCCTGTAAAAATTTCCAATAAAAAAAATGAAATAACTTTCCAAAAACTTTTATATAGATTTTATTTAACTTGATATTCTTGTGGAACTGATGTTTTCGTGAACCCAGTTTAAGTAAAATTTAATAATGTTAAGTTTTTTTTTTTTTTTTTTTTTTTTTCTAAACCTATATCGTTATAAAGTTCTGTTTTCTTTTTAATACAGATAAGATCTATAAAAAGGTGAAAAAAATTAATGTTGGCGTAAGCAATGCATTAGTCTTAAGATGTAAAAGAGAGACACGGCTTACAAATATTGCAATTCATTTAAAATTCTATTAATTAATGAAATTTTTAAAAACTCAATTTGTTTTTGCCGTTTTAAACTAACCATAAAGTGGTTTTATCTTCTCTTTTTCATTTTTTTTTTCTTTTCTAATGTCAATGTCTTAATCACTTGAATCAATAGAAAACAACTTCGGATCAGATTTACTGTACGGTCACCCTTGGCGCGTTTTGTTTGGGCGTAAAATTTGGCGAACATTTTTAGTGGAAACATGGCAAACTAGTATTTTAGCAACCCTATTTGTCATTAATTTCTCATGAATATTTACCGATTTAAATTCATTAATATAAAATTTAATCAAAAATTTTTATGGATAATTAAACATATCAACTTTATTAATTTACCATTGATGTTTAAAATCTATAAATCTGCGTTTTTTGTTAATTTTGTAAAATTAGTTTAGCTTATTGTTAGATACCAACAATGTATTAAATATTTGTCACTAATTCAGACATTTTCCTCCCGCCGTATTTTCCGATCGGAAATTCGTCATACGGTCACCCTAAGCGACTTTTTGAAAATTTCGCCGAGGGTGACCGTACGGTAAAATTTTACCAACAACTTCTCAAGCTGATGCTTTGCTCTTAATATCAGAAATCGTTTTATTAAGAAAATGAACTACAACAATTTTCTCAGATATTCGATGGTGAACTTCTCCTTGTTTTCTACTGTTCGAAGAATGCGATTTGGAAGGCATACAGCAAATTCATAGATAAGTCGGATTTACGAGGCCGTCTCAACAGTGGCGTAGTCAGCATAATTAGCACCCGGGTATGATACCTTTTTTGGCGCCCCCTTGAAAATAAAATAATACAATATAAATATGGGAATAAAATGTATTAAGTAATAAAAGATATATAATAATATAACGATATACTCTATTTATTATATATTATATAATTGTAATAAGAATACAATATAAATAATATTAAATGTTGTACCGACTATAAAATAATCGAAAATATATTACTTTAAAGAATCATGCTCAGCTTTAAATGTAAACAAAATTCAATTCTAATTTTAAAAAGAAACACTTAAATTGAATTCGGAAAAAAACATTAGCATAACCGGACTTATGTAATTTAGAATTAATTATAAAATGATAATTTATATTCTAATACAATTATTTTAAGAAACGTAAAAAAATTTTTAAATGGGAAATAATTCGTTACATATCAGAGATATAAGCAGATGTAATTATTCGCAATCTAATATTTTACACTATTCACATTTTTTGTATTTTTATTGAAGCGAATTGATCAATTACTTTATCAATGTTGATCATTTCAAATTTTTCTTTTTCTATACCTAAAATTGTTAAATCACTTAGGTGGTTTTGACTCATGGTGAATCATAAATAAGTTAAAATTAATTTTATTTTGCTGAATGAACGTTCACAGCTTGCAATTGATGCAGAAATAGTAAAAAGTATTTGAATGGTAATCTTCACCGTTTGGAATAAGGCATTTGGAAGGTCTAATAGAGTTTTAAGTTTAATTTCTTTTCTACTAATGAGTAACATCTTTCAATCCCACATTTCTCTAAATAGTTCTGTGTTCCATGGAAGTCTGTATGACAAAATTCAGCCAAACTTTTACATTTGTTAATCACGGTGACTTAGCGCCCCCAAAACTGAGGTCCGAGGTTCGATTCGCAGGTTAGGTCAACTCAGCCTTTCATCCTTTCAGTGGATCGATTAACTGAGTACCAATCATGCTTGGGAACTAAACACCGGGATTTAGCTTTGGGCTGACCAACTAACCGCTTCGCATCCCAGGGCCCTCGGTTAGGAAAACAAATGGGCATTGTAGGCCTTGACCGGATATTAGTTTTGAAGTCGGTATATTTATTGATTAATCAATTAATTTTTAACTTTTAAGAAAATTTATTTTAATGATTTAACATTTCCGTAACAATGTCTTAAAATTTTTAAATGTATTTTTACTAGCTTGTTAACCAATTGAAGTAATTAAGCATTTTTAGTCCCTATTAATTGTGCATTATCTTATTTATGAAAGATTCTTCAAATTGTTGACCATTAGGCGTTTATCGTATGCTATAACTTATCTTATATATATATATAACAAATTTTCAAAAATTCTATAATAATACTAACTTTCCAAACTTTAGTTATTCATTGCAAAATAATAATTGGATAAGCCTTTACACTCCTAATTTAAGATTAACTCACCTGATTTTTCACAATGATATCTTTTTAAACATTTCATTTACAACAGATTAAACAGAAAATTTCATTTCATTTTTTTATTTTAGAAAAAATTCCTGTGAAAAATAATATTAACTTTATGGGAAATTTCCCATTTAAAATAGCTCTTTAATTTATATCATTAAGATAATTAATGTAAACCAAAATTATATTGTAAGAAATTTAAATCACAAAACGTAATATTGATAGATATAATATTTCAGTTTTATACCATGAAACATATTTTTCTGATTCCAAAATTAGAAGACCTTTGTTAATAAATCTTCATCTAATTTCAGTTTAGATAACTAAATTATGCCGTAGCATTATCAATGCAAATATCTGATGAGCAACGGAACGCCAATACAAACACAACAAAAATATTTTTCAAATTTCTAAAATCAAAACACACATAAATTCAAGTAAAAATATATATTTAATCTAATCAGAAATTTTCAGCCAAGTAATATATATTATATTATTAAGAATACTTTTTTTTTCTCAAAACTGATGCACTCTATATTGTTCTTTCAAGTTTTTTATTGATTCAAAATATTATCAAGAAATGCACAATTGCTGAGATAAAAAATATACTTTAACTGTTATATCACTTAATTTTATTTAAAGAAATTTTCTCAATCAGTTTTCTTTGTATTTTTAAGGCATTTAATAAAACTGTTTTTTTAAGATATTAAAATATATCTTATTAAAATAACGAGTAATTTTTATTAAAATTAAAATTTATTTCTATTAAGAGTCATTTTGGTAGTGCTGCTCATGCAATGGCAGGAAGTTTTCTTCTTTCAATAAATTTAAATCACTTAAAGACGATCTTATTTTTAAAATTTTACAATGTAAAACGATTTCTTTATAAATTTCTTGAAAGAATTTTTCAAGTTAAAAGATTTGTTTTTTTTTATACAAATTGAACTATATTTTATGTATTTAAGGCGTGCTGTAAAGGCAACTATGACCTGTTATAGGTTGTTAGGCTATTAAAGAAGATTCTGTATGTTTAAGCATGCAGAAAAGAAAAAACATTTAAAAAGGAAGAAAACATTCATAGATTTTTAATTTATACCATTTGAAAAAAGAATTTCTTAATTTAGCCAGCAAAATTACGAGTCAAATAAGAATTATTTCCCCATATAAAAACATTTAAACATTAAAAAATTACTTTTAAATGCATAGTTTTAACTAAAATAAGTAATTTAATTTTCAAAACTCTGCAAGCATATGCTAGTAAATATTTATACCAGCAAAAATACGAAATAAATATTCAAATTAAACAAATACATAGTAGACAGAAATTATAATTTACGGCGATAATATTTTAAATGTCAGAACTCCAGATTTTCAAAAGTTTATATTTTTGTTCCCATGAAGCGATGTTTTGGAAGAAACGAAATAGTAACCGTGTGAACAATAAAAAAAAAAAAGAAAATTTTTGTTTTGTCCTAGAAATTGGAGATAATTAGCTCTCGATCCCCTCCATTTCTATTCCAGGAAGACAATTCCCTAAGCGGCAAATTGTAGTGAAATTTCATAAAAAATTCCTCCCATTTCTTTGCAGGTCATTCTTGGTGCCGGATACAATATTTTTGACAAAGGGAACCGATGACATGAAAACACGTTTCAGCAGGAACTTTCTCACGAGTGCAATGCGACACTAGACACAATAGTAAAAGCCTGAGATAAAAAAAAATGCAAGGTTTTTTTACCTTTTATTTTGGGACACTGAATAATACAATTTCACTAAATCTCAATAACTGCTGAAACTGATCTTTCTATATCGCATCTTGATAACTTAAGTAAAATCGGAATTTCCTGTTATTCATAGAACATATTTAAATTCTCTTGCAAGTTTACATTAATAATATTTCATTTATATATATAAACTTTTCTTTTTTAGCACATTATTACGTTAGTATAATAAAAAAAATCAAGTTTTCACATTTTTATCATAAAAGTATATCAAAAATATTAGTGAAGTACTGCTTGTTAAATAAAATGATTGAATCTCTGTTATGAGAAATCAAAAATAGCACGAAAAATAATAGTTCAAATCACTAAAATTTCGCAAAAAACTTTTCAGTTTGGAATTTTTGAATAATTATAACATCCAGAAGGGTACAAAAAAATAATATTCATGGAACGTTTCTATTTTTTTATATTGAGTAAAACACACTTATTTGTTTTATTAATATTGTTATGACTTTTTAGTGCATATATATATATATATATATATATATATATATATATAACTTGACATAGATAACCTGCATAACAATTGAGTCATAAAGAACACTGAGTCTTGGCGTATTCATAAAATTAAGTAGGTATCTTTCATGAGCTTCTGTAATCTCCCTAAGTTAATGGATCCAAAATTAACCATATAACATTAACATAAATAATTTGGTAAATAACTTTATACTAAAATTAAAACCTCTCACATGCATTAAAATGGAACTGAGCAATCTATAATATTCCGGAAATTTTATATGAAAAAAAATTAAGGTAGTTTCGTTATTTACACATTTACAAGATTTGTCTTATAAAACAATTGAGTATCACAAACTTTGAGCAAAGCATGAAACTTAAAAAGGAAAAGTTTAAAAGAATGAAAGCTGAAAATCTAACTTATTAAGAAATGAAAATTGAAAGCATGGTTAAAAGATCGCAATTTTTAAAAGGAAGAAAACCATACAATATTATTATTAATAAGAAAATATAGGAGTAAGAGTTTCGCTCATGGCAAGCTCCTGCAGCTCTTCCTCATTTTTTATCATCAACTTTTATTTTCCAAATCTGATTCCTCCCTCTGGAGCTTTTTTTATTTTTCCTGGACATGACATAATAATTATAAAATGCAAAGTTTGTTTCGCCGAATAAAATTGATATTATGATAAAACAAAGATTGAAATTTTCTGAAAAATTTTGTTTAGCTTTGAAATCATTTGACGCCCCTTTGTATGATGTGCCCGGGGCATGATAGCCCCTCCGTCAATAAGCGTCTTCTGTTTGCCATCTCTCAATAAAGCGATTTTTAGCTTGCCCAAGTATCGAGCCCATAATCTTACTGATTTAAATATTTCTGTAAGCTTTTCATTTTACCACAGAATATATTATATTATGAATTATTGTGTTATAAAATTTATGCCTGTGGATTTAGAAATATAAATAAATAAATCGATTTAGTTATAGAGAAAAATAAAAATTAACTGCAATTTATAGAATATAAATTAAGAAACAGAATTTTGTAGCTTCATTTTTTAAGGCTACCATAGGATGTTGTTCTAATAATTCAACGCAACAACTCACTTCTTTCTTCTCAAGATCTGCATTTTATTCTTCTTAGGCATAAACAAGAGTTTTTACTATATTCTAGTTAGCATTTCATTTGATATCCTGCTACATGGCGGTATCATCAGGATCACAAATGAAATTAAACAATTCAAAGCGAGCTAATAAGGAAGTGATTGCTATGGTAACTGACAATCAGCCAATAAATAACCTTAATATTCCAAGAAAAGACTCAGCTATAAATGACTTTTATTATACATTTCAAACTATGAATAGTGGAATTTTAGAAAATATTGTGCTTACTTAGACTAATTACACTTGAAATGAGAATATAATAGCTTTGCAAACAATAAAGTTGTGTTTTTTTAAAAAACAAAGTGGTTGTTTCTTTTGTTACACTTGAGATTATCATTACATCCCCTTGTTATAATTCTCATTTTTTTTTAAATACCCATGACGTCAGTAAACGTTTCATGAAGGTTGCGTAGTCACGCTCAAGCTGCCAAGACATTTTGGTAGGGACACCTATTGATATAAAAACAAAACAAAAGCGCTAATTGTAACAAACAGTAACATAACTCAAATATAATAAAAATATTCAAGTTTATACCTAAATAGTTAAAATAATTTTATAATGAATGCATAGCGTAGTGAAAATTATTACAATATATATATATATATATATATATATATATATATATATATCTATATATATATATATATATATATATATAAGATGAAAAGAGTTGCATAATGAATATATTCCTAATGAAAACAGTTTTTGATACGTATTCAATTCATTCACGTGTTTGTTCAATTCATTTTCAGTTTACATTAAATGAAACAGTACTTTTTTATATGAATTTAAATAAAAATATATTCCGAGTTCCCTTCGCTTCTAAGTACGAAGTTTCTTCCAAATAGAGAGTTGTTAGTTATTTATTTGTTTGAGATGGAAACAAATTCGTTTATACTAAACCTTAATCCCAGATCTCTTCAATCAATTTTCTCCGAAACACTCCAACAGTAAATGCGACATTTTAGCACTTACAGAATTCCGTCACATCTTAATTTATAAGATCATTGATCTATTGTGACTCAGCAGACAATCGACTGGGGCTGATTCAGTTTCACACTTCCCTCTCCCCCTTACAGAAGTGTTCCTCCCAAGAAATGTCTTCGGTCACCCCCAACGCCATCCAGGGACGTGGGATCATTCTTAACCTTAAAGCTTGAAAATTCCCCTCGTCAGGGATTAACAGTGCCAGATCGGATTAATCCCGATCTCGCTAGAGATCGTGGGCTGGCATCGATGGTTCCACGTGATCGGATATTTTCCAATCAGCTGCTTGCATCGCTTCTGCTTCTCGAGCCGTAATGGAATATTGGGTGGAAGTGGGGTCAGACAGTGAGCCGATTCCCTTTTCTAATCTTTTACAACAACAAGGCTCTTCGGAGTAAAATAATAGGCTTTGGAGAGATGTTGTGTCCGGACGTGTCCCAGAGGAAATTTGTTAGGGGTATTAAGTTCGTTCACGGAGTGAAACAGGAGAAGAAAAAGCTAATCGCATTTTTTATGTTGAGTAAGATAAAAAAGAGCATTAATTAAAATTTAAAAAGTAATGAATTCCATAATGGGTTTATAAACAGATCACTTGATCATAGGTCTTACATTTTTTTTTCTCCTCTTTTGGGATAAGAGCCCTCTTGTTTGGAAAAAAAATGATTTTCGAAAAACGGTACAAATTATTTAACTTAAAGTTAAATAATTTGTACGGTTTTTCAGAAATCATATTTTTTTTTAAAAACATAAAAAGTAATTTTTTAACATAATTTCCCCTTTTTTTAATTGAAAAAAAAATTATTTTCTTTAAACTTTCTAAAGATTGTTAATTTTGTAAATTTATGCCATTTAGTAAGCCTAATCCCAAAAATGTACTGCAAAATAGCCACAAATCAAATTCTTGCATGTTGTTATGTGTACATAATATTAAAAAATTAAAAATCTAGTTTTGAAGCTGTAATAATAAAACCATTCTTCGGAAAGACTTGAAATTTAGTAAATGAATTGAATATTTTTTTCATGAGAACAATAATTATAATTACAATCATTCCACAGCATTTTATTAAAAGAAATGCATATGTAGTCTTAATTTCATAGTAGTTTTACTATTTTTATTACAATCTGAATCCTCACAGTTTAAAAATTGTATACTTCTTGATTTGTCAATTATATGACTCAGCTTCAAAACTTTATTAAAACAAATTTCCATTTAATGATCATCATTTGCAGATACTTTTTTAGTTGATAATTTTGCAAGTAATTCGTACATGCAAAGTTCTCTTTTTCTACAACTTTCTAAAGTAAGTATTTGAAAATGGGCAATTTAAAATCCGCAGTCTCCATAAAATCCAATAAAGTTCAAACCTTGTAGAGTAGAGAACTTCCAAAAGCTCCTAAAATCTAAACACTTGGATTTGAAGGTTGGGGCACTACAAAATTACATGCACGTATACTTTCACTTTTCCCAAAAGGATTTTTAGTATCATTAATTGTTGTTAGTTCACACTACGCAATTTTTTTTTTTTTTTTTTTTTTGGCAAGAAGTGAGATTAAGTTAATTTAAGGATTGGACATGGAAAAAAGATTAGTTTAGATATTCTTGCTGAATTTAGTTTCTTGACAGCAAAATGCATGTCTTTCAATCAATGGAATTATAAATTTTTAATTTTACAATTTAACGCTCAATAA